>WEDG01012400.1:0-37046 GCA_017591395.1 Schistocephalus solidus | reverse complement strand
AGGAGTTTTTTTCACTGGCTGCTTTTGTATCTAATTTTTTGACCACACTTATTTGTGACAATTGTCATCGCCAAAAGCAGACCTACTATTCAAACTTAACTGCACACGATTTCGAATTCGTTTTAATTGTTTTTTATCCAATGACAGTGCCCTTCCTGGTACTCAACTAAAACATCTATCTATATATATTAGTAAAAAAAGCCCTCGGAATCTGACCTCCTATATTTGACTTCATCGTTTCCTACCTATCCAATGGCTATCAGAGAGTCATAGGCTGTAGTAGTTTCTCGACGCCTCACTTGGTCACATGTGGTGTAATCCAAGGAACGATTCTGGGTCCGCTGCTCTTCCTTCTGTTTATAAAATATATTTTAACAGAAATCATAAATTCGCAAACATTCATTTATGCCGATGACAAAAACGTGTTTTTTTATTAATATTCTAAGGACACCGCAAATATTTGTGTTGATGAACTTAACTTTGATGTATTAAGACTGCTGCAATGGAGTTCACAGTAGCAGATGGAGTTTTTTTCGTCCAAGGGAAGTTTAGTGTATTTTGGCCCTGTTAATCTTCCTGACCCCAAAATCTCTAAAACAGTCTCAGAATTCTCCATGATAGAGGCTATGGCTAACTTCGACAAATAAGCTCACTCTTTCACATCATGCAGATCATATCTCTGTAAAGGTTGCTCAGATATTGTGGGTTCATATCCATTAACATTTTTCTTCCTAAAATAATGCTTCGATATTATCTGATGTTTGTTATACCAATCATCGAATATTCCTGCCCCTTCTTTGATCTAATGAATGCCCATGACCGCAGCAAAATCGAAAATGTTCAGAGCGTATTAACTTGTAGATCCTTGCCCCAGGCTGGGTCCAGCAGTTCGCATACCGAGAGATATCAATTGGTGAACCTCAAATTTTCTGGGTTATAAAAACGTGTTTATAAAGTATTTTTAATCAAATTCTCGACTTTTGCCTAGAAAATAAGCTCTTACGCCACTCAAAATATGGTTTTCTACCTGGAAGATCATGCGAAGTGTCTAACTTAACTTTTCTCAACCTCGTCACTTCCATTTGTAATGAGTAACAGTCAGTGGTTGTGATCTACTTTGAACTGAGCAAAGCCTTTAAAAAGGTACCGCACAGACGTCTTCTGGTGAAACTGGAAGCCGTCGACATCCGGCCTCCCCTTCTTCACTTCATTGGTTCCTACCTTTCTAACCGCAGACAGAAGGTCTTAGCATGTAAAAGCTATTCGACGCCTCAGCCGATCACGAGTGGCGTTTTTCAAGGCACGCTTCTAGGTCCCCTTCTCTTCTGTATATAAACTAAATTTCAACTGTACTCAACCATTCACAAAATTTCGTTTACGCTGACGATCTTAAGTGCATTAATTCATTTTCTAAAGACACTGCCAATAGTTGCGTTGATAAAATCAACACTGATATTCTTATGCTCTCGCGTTTGAGCTCTAGTTTGCAGATGGAATTTTCGCCATCCAAGAGAAGTTTCATGTGTTTTGGCCCCGCCAAAATTCCTGGACCCCTAGTATTTCAAAATAGTACACATTAATGATCAACTATACGGGACTTAGGTCTTAATTACACGAATAAGCTAGCATTATCACCTCATAAAGATCAAGCTTCTGCAAAGGCTGCACACATATGTGGTTTAATATCACATAATTTAATCCATCCGGAAATAAAGTCAAACCTGTACCGCATGTTTGTTCTTCCTATCAGGAATACTGCTGTGCCCTCTTTGGGCTGATAAATGCCTCTGACCGCAGTAAGATTGAAAAAGTTCAGAGGGTTATTACTTTAGGACTATATTCTTTTCCATGATCCAATATCTCTTATAAGGATAGATGTCAGTTAGCAAACATTAAATTTCTGTGGGTTAGAAGACTCGAGGCCGGTCTGTGCTTCCTGTGTCACGTTAACTGTAGCCCAAATCTCCCACGAAATAACGCTCTTACTCCGGTAGATAGACCTTGTGCGACTCGTTATTCATCCATTATCATTTCACCACCCCTATGCTTCACAACTAAAAGTTCTCCGTTTTTGTGTTTCCAAATATGTTTTCATCTGGAAAACCTTTTACTGGAAATTAGGTTGTCATCTACATAAACTATTTTTAAAATCAAATTACGCAAACATTTATCTTCGGAAGATATAAATTCCTTATTTTCTGATTCCTTTTCAAACTTTCAACTTTTGGATTTTAAAAGGGGTCCTCCGGGTATTCGAGGCAGTTCCCTCGATTTTGAATTGTTTTCTAAAATGTCTCCATCATACTCTGCAGAGTCCATCTTCGGATTCGCTTTTTCGTCCCCTCCATTTTAATAAGCATCGCCAACTCTTGACAAACTTGATAGTTTCCTCCAATTTCGCAACCCTAACCATGGTCTCCGGGATCTGTTGATGATGAGGGTGGGTTCTGAAGTTTTCGCCTCTTTGTTGGTGGACTATGCAGCCAGCTAGGTTGCATCTCGGTCATGATCTCGTGACCTCTACTTTTTCCTCTTTTGTTTGACCGTCTTGTCCATGATAAGGTCCTCCTCTCTCAACTCCATGGTGGTTATAAACAGTAGCTATGACTGTTTTCTTATCTCTTACCCAACATGGAGCATTCCGAACCGTCATACGTTCTCAGCAACATCACAGTACTATCTAATTGTATCGTACAAATCCCATCAACTCTAGCTTTAAATTTATTAGAGAAGCAAATTTTTCTCCTAGTTTTTTTTAAAATTGGCAGCTCGCTGAACGCCACCCCCGATTTAACCGTAGGAGTTCTTTTTAACTGCTTCTTTTCTAGTTTACCGTATATGCCAAAGAGTGTTAACTATTGTTTTAAAAATGACAAATCGTTCTGAATCGGATATGCCTACCATACTACTCATTTCCGCTGTTCACATGGTTGTTCACATAGTTCAGCAATTATCCACTTTGCATTTTTTATCCCGCGATACTAAGTTTGTTATGATGGGGCCCTCGGGACCTTTAATATAAAATTTATTTATTTAAGATTCGGAGCTGACCTGTGCTTTCTGTTTCGTTTTTACTCTAGCCGTACTCTCATTCCAAAAGGTCGGTCCTATGCCACGCGTAATTTCTCGATGGTTAAACCACTGCCTCTTTGCTCTACGTTGAAGTGATTACATTTTTAGTATACAAATATACATTCCTGCGGAATAACCTTTCCCTTAACATTATGTAATCGCCTTAGGTATCAGTATCGAATTGAAATAACATCAGTATCTTGCATCTGAAAGCAAATAGTAATTACGGGCTGTGTCCTTCCCGAATGCTCCCCTTCTGGACTTCGAAAAGGTTTCTCCTGCCATTTAAGGTCAAACAATGCATGCCATATTTGTACAAATTCCAACTAAGTTTTAATAACCTTCTGTTTTTTATTCGCTGCTAAATAAATAAAATTTATATTTAAGGCCCAAAGGGCCCCTTCATTTCAAAGAAAGTCGATAATTTCTGCTCCGTGTGAACAACCAAAATTCATTTCTGGATCCTAAGCTACTGAGGCCTCAAGTGCACTGACGCCTTTTCCCGATAGTGAGTGGTGTCCTTCAAGGTGCCATATTAGGTCCATTATTGTTCTAACTTTACATAAATGATATTTTATCGATAGATAAACATCCTATTTCTTAGAATTATGCTGATGACCTCAAATGCGTGCATTCCTTCTATTCCTCCACGGCTGAATGATGCCTAGAACAAATTCATTCGGACTCAGACGCTCTTTTGGCGTGGAGCTGCACATGGCTAATGGATTTCTCACCTTCTTAATGTCGCTACATGTGTTTTAAACCTGTAAGGCTGTTACAACTTGTTATTTTTAAAGGTTTGTTTATGACTGAATGTTCACCACTCCAGGACTTGGGCTTAAATTACACCAATTAATTAGATCTTTCGCCTCATGCCGATAGAATTACAGCCAAAGCTGCTCAGATTTGCGGCTTTATTTAAATACTTTCTAACTTCATGAAATTAAATTAAGAATTTATCGTATGTTTGTACTTCCCATTCTTGAATTTTGCTTTACTTCCTTCGGCGTAATGAACGAATCAAGCCGTTCAAAAATTTAAAATGTCCAATGGTATTTCACAAAAAACTCCTATATCCGACTCTTTCAAATACTTCCAAAAATTTCTTTGAGTCAGGAGACTGGAGGCAGGCTTTCTGTCATCACCCCGTTATTCTTCCTTATAACCTAAGAAATTCTGCACTTATTATACCTCCTCTTGCATCATTTACACGTTAACGCTCTCTATTCTTTACTTCTATGTGTAGCTTCCTACGAAATAACTTGCCAATTGGAATTATGTCGTAAACTAGTCTGTCTGCATTCAAGCGAAGACTGAACATTTATCTTAAGACTGATTCTATTAAATCTTTTATTTTCCTCATGTTTACTGAGCAGATTTCTCCATGAGTCGGATAAAGGACCATCGAAGATTAAAATAACGTTCTTGAAATCATTTTTCTCTTCCTCGATTCGCCCAGAAACTGTGATGTTTCCTTATGCTTATAGTCATTTAAACGACTGAAGTCATTTGGTCTTCCACAGCCAATAATGCCCACATTTCGTTGGATACTTACCATTATCGGAATTTAATGCTGGATCCTGAGATTCTGAGGCCTCAAGTTCACTGACGTTTTTTTGCGAGTTTTTTCATGCGCTTTAGTGATCAAGAATTAACCATATCGACGCTTCATTATCTTAGTCTGAAATGTTACTGGAGTATGAGCCTACTCTTTTGCCTTCCCTTTTTAATAGCAGTTTTTATCTCCTACCCTCTGTATGAAACTGGAGTCCTATTGAACTCTGTCTCCATTTTCAAGGTAGGGGTGTTTTAATTGCCTATTTTATAGTTCACAATTAATTTCATAACATCGCTAACTATTGCCCTAACAAGACAAGTTCTTCCTACAGAATTAACTTTTTGTATATTTTATCTGCAAACATTGTTATTATTTTATTTTGGTACTAATGTTTGTTTCTTAAGTGCTTTCCTGGCGCTAACCAAATATAAATTAAACAAAAAAACAATAATGGGTCCTATGGTAAACACATCCGATTCACAACGATTCAAAATGCTTAACACAATAGTCAACAATATTTCGAATAAATGGTGTATTAGGAAAGAAATAGTGCAAATCTCCTACGTGTTGAATCGGGGGTAGTGTTCAGTGATCCTCCAATTTTGAAAAGAACTATAGGAGAAAAATACTGCTTCCCTAAAAAATCAAGAGCTATAGTTAAAAGGATTGTTACGATGCAGTGATATAACACCATGATGTTGATGACAACATGGGAGGGTTCGTAACGCTCCATGTTGTGGGAGAGATTACATGACAGCCAAAGCTACGTTAACAACCATCTAAGAGGTGAAATAGGAGAAGCTTATCGTAGAAAACATGGTCGAAACGAAGAGGAGAACTTAGAGTTCATTATTTTCCTCTTCCTTTACGCGCAGCTTTCTCCATGACTCCATGACCTCTCCAAATTTTATCTTGCATGCATCGTTTCCCCCTCGAAATATGATGCCTTCATAACCCATGTCTCCGCAAAATTGATGCCAAACAATTATGTCATACTGCACGCTCAGTTCGAAGCAGCGCCATTTCGAATGCCGATAACCATCTACAGAATTACAATCTGAATACTGACCTGTGCAGGCGTCAGATTCATCATCGATTTTCATGCCAACTAGCACCCCTGACCATATAAGGTTGGTTTTTTCTTACTTAAATACCGGATCTCCCATTATCCTTTCGTACTACGCTCAGAAGCAACCTACCATGCTGCTTCATATGTCCTTGCGGAGCATTGTCGCAGTGTTCTCTGACTTTTGACGATCATTTCGGGCTCCTCTGTTGATTTTCTGAGAAATCAGAAATGGGAGTATCGTGGTTACTACTCTGAAAATTCTACCATGACCTTCACGATCTCTACGGTCCTTTTCTCGTTTGACCCTAAGCCTACGAATGATGCCTGTGAAAGTTCCCCCTGTCTCGAATCCTTGACGGCTACGCTTATAGCCAGTCGATACGCATTGGGATCACACCTGCGGTGCTGAAAAGTAGCCTTTGTCGTTTAATGCTTTCTCCCACGATGAGGAGCATTTTGAACGCTCGTGCGCTCTCATCAGCATTTCAATCCAACCAAACGCGTATATTTTTCACCTAGGGACGACAGTTATTTCGCATTAAAATCCCACAAACCCCATTTAAGATATGCTTCTTCAATAAAAAGGCCCAAGGATTTTTTCACTGTCTGCTCTTTTATCTAATTTTTTGACCGAAATGATTTGTGTCAATTTTCATCGTCAAAAGCTGACCTGCTATTCAAACCTTACTTCACACGATTTCGCATTCGTTTTAATTGATTTTCACCCATGACAATGCTTATCCGGGTACTTCAATAAAACATCTATCTATCTATCTAGATCGTCTCCAAAATGTGACCTTGCTTACTGCATAGTCAACCGACAAGTTGGCAAAAACAGCAGAACCTGCAACGATCATCAACAGAAAACGCAGAGATCAACGTCAGGGTTTTGAAACCGATGAAAGCATAGAGGTTGTCAAAAGTTGGCAACGAGGATGGAAAAAGATGAAAACGGCTGCGGAAATTGACTGAAAAATTGATCATTACTCGCAAAGGGAAGATTCGGCAATTGAGTAAAACGAAGTCAATAAAGTGCGCTCCGGGCTGCTATTTTACCTGAGCCTCGGAGATGAAAGTGAGGCCTAGCATTTCAATAGTCAAATTGGACTTCTGATGATGGTGAATGGTCAACTAAGCAAAGGTGCTTTAAAATATGCACGCTTGTATGACCTGATTGTTTAGCAATGATTCGATCTACCGTTTTTGTATCCACCCTTATGTAGCGATGATCATCGCGGCTTTTACCATAGTCTATTTACGACCCTAAGCAATCTGTTGACGAATACCACCTATATCTCAACTTTCGCAGGCTGCTGGTTGTTTGGTCGATTAACACGGCCACAGCTCTCGCGCATTAATGATCCTAGAAGCAGTACTCTCAGCGCTTCGCTTGGCCTCTATGCGGACTGTGATGGATCACGCTACCTCCGTGATCCCCAGTAAGGAACATTGGGAATTTAGGAGACCGTTTGCAAATTACGTATCCCTACTTTCAATCCCCATGCGCCTCACCTCAGGATAAAAATCGGGCACACAATGTTAAAACCGTTTATTTCGTTTGGTTCTAACCATCATCATTATTCCTTAATAGTTACTGCGATGCCGAGGCTCACATCCGCTATCGCCCCCCCCCCAGGTTCGCATGTTGACTTGCATCCCTGTGTGTCCTTTTTTGACGTCTTCGTACTCACTTGGTAGGACTTCTTAATAGTCTCAACCTTTACTCGAAAGCAACTTCTCCACTCCTCCATATAACTAATTCACCATAAGTCACTTTCCTGATGGAATAAGGCTTTTGTCCTTGAGCTCCCTATTTTCATCACAAAATTGCATTATAATCATGTTTAACAACAAACAGTTCGAGAAGTGTAAATTTGGAGTCATTGGTAGTAAGTGTGTGCGAGGCAAAAACTCTCACCACTGAAAATATTTTGATTATATGTACAGAAATTTGTCAGCATATGATTATCTAGTTTTCATCTAAATGCTTTAACGGTATCTGAGAGGAATACTGCATCAGGGAGTCCGTTCCAAGCTCCTATGACCCTCTGCAAAAAAGCGTTCCATCGAACGTCCGTATGGACCACCTTCCTCTTCAATTTTAAAGGATGACCCCACGGATGGCCCGTCCCAGCCAGCTCGATTAATTCATTAAATTCTAGGGCACGCTCAATCCAATCGGATTGTCAGAGGCTACTACGTAGTTGCCTGTAATTAAGGGGTGACATTTAAATTTCAGTCAATCTGGCTTCGTGAAACTTCATGACATTCTTTGTAGCCCTAACTATACGCCTTCCAGTTGGTGATAATCCTGCTTAAACAATGGATACCAGGCCTGAACAGCACACTTAAAGTGTGAACGAACGCTCCGTAGATCCTTCCAAGTAGATCCTTATCAAGCTGACAAATTCTCGTCTTAGTGAAAATAGCATATGCGTCACACGTTTCGCTGCTATTGCACCCTATGTTAATGGTATAAGTAAGGAGGTTATTAGAACACCGAGGTCCTTTTGTTCCTGAGCATTTTAAATTGTCAGCCTATTGAGAAAATATTGGAAGAAATCATCCTCCTCGCTGGTCCTTAATGCACGAACTTTTAGGAACACACATTTTCCAACCTTAAACTCTAAGAGCCAGTGAGTAGACTAGCAGCTAAGTCAATTAAGACTATCTTGAAGTGCCTGTCTGTTGGCATCACATTTGATAGCACTCCAGAATTTCTCATTTTCAGCAAATATGATAGCGCTGCAACAGAGGTTGTTGACACATTCGTTAATTTAAAGTAGGAAGAGAAAAGGCCCTAGGGTGGAGCCCTGGGAGATACCACTTAGAACAGGGGTATAAGTTGACGTAGTGGTATCGATGCACATGGTTTGCGATCTGCCTGTGCGGAAATATGTGATCCATGTCAGAAAATTTCATCTTAGTCAAATTTAAGACAATTTATAGATAAGCCGTTTGTGTGGGACGCTATTGAACACCTTCTTTAAATCCGTGTAGATGACGTCAACTCTACCAGCTTCGTCCAGGGAACGAGTCAACTGCTCGATTGAGAGCAATAACCTGGAAAGACAGGAGCGGTTTTGTCTGAAGCCGTGTTGGAGCCATGAAAGCAAGTAATTATCCTCCAGTAACTTCATTGCCACTTTCTTATTTATAGTTTCCATTATTTTATTACAAACGCAGGTGAGGCTGACGGGCCGATAAATGTTGACGTTGCTTTGAGCCCCACCCTTGTATATTGGGTATGTATTTTTTGCCTTCTTTACGGATGGCATTTTCCTTAATTAAATGACGAATTGAAGATATGCACTAGTTGCCCAGAGAGTTCACTCATTAATTCTTTCAAGAACTTGGATAGTTGACCATGTGGGCTACATAAGTTAGAAGTTGATCCTTAAAATGACAAGTGGAGCGTGAGTTTCAAAGATTAAATCCCTCATCTCGCCGGCTCATTTTGGAACATAAAACTATCAAGGTTCCTTTTAAAGCTTTCCAGTGATGGTGAAAACACAACATCTTCCGGGAGGGCATTTCATGGGTTGAACACTCTGAAAGAAAAGGAGAACTTGCATATATCCAGTCTCGGATGCTGAAGGCGCAGTTTCAATGGGTGCTAGTAGTAAATTCAAGGAAGTCCGGGAATTCCAGGCAACAATCTAATCCCTTCACAATGTGGAATATTTGCAGGAGATCCTTGCACATTTGCCTATAACTCAACGGGAACATATAAATATGTGTTAGGCGGGTTGCAAACTGCAAGGAGCTTTGACCCTTAAACATTTTGGTGGTAATCCTTTGTATTCTTTCGCGATAGCTCTGATAAATAAATAAATTGTTTATTTAAGGCCCAGAGAGCCCCGTCATTTCAAACTTAGTATTGCGGTATAAATAAATACAAAGTGGATAATTGCTGCGCTATGTGAGCAGCCATATTAACAGCAGAAATGAACAATATGGTAGGTATGATCTTGAACTGTCCAGGGTCTTCAGGCGTGTACAGCTTATTCCAAATGCGGCCTCACGAATGTTCCAAAAATCTAAGTGAAGAGATCTTCATAGAATTCCATAAAGGCTCACCTGATGGCATGCAACTGAGCCATTGAGCTCATCGCACTTTCGAGCACTGGGAGGATGTTTTTAAGGTGGTCATCGTCAGTGCACCAAATTCGTTTTGAGGTTCCACGTTTCAAAGGATTTTAAAAAAACGAAATTCAGGCAGCAATTCTGTTAGAAGGAAGAATGACCTTACAGAGATTGCACAAACAAGTGTTTTTTTCAGCCGGACTACGAGCTGAGGGAACGGCTGAAAATGAGGGAACTTAGGAGATAATTGGCAGAGGGGTGAAATGGCTGCAAATCATAGACGGTCAAATTTTTCAGATCAATGTGTCTTTCCTGTGGCAAAAACCTGTAACAATGAAGGCTTGGTCTCTCTGACGAATCGATCATGGAAAGTCTTCTCCGCAAATGTACAGAGCTTATTCAACAATCTGGACGATCTTAGAAACGTTGTAGACGAAATTAAACCAGACATTATGGCTTTTGCTAAAACGTGGCTTACTGCAGAAGTTAATGATTCTAAAATATTACTAACAGGATATCAGCACTTCAGGAGAGATAGATTAAGTCGAGGAGGGGAGTCATATTCTATGTCACTCGAAAGCTGACCACTATGGCTGACAGTACGCGATATGGAACTCTTAAGCATTACTATATCTGCTAAGTATTCCAAACCACTGAAGAGATCGGTTGTGTACCGTTCGCCTTATCAGACTTCCAATCAGGATCATATTCTCATAATGTTACTCTACAAAGCCAGCAAGAAGAAAGATGTCCTCATTTTTGGGGATTGTAACGCTCCTGGTATTGACTGGAAAACATGGACTTCGCTGGGAATGCCAGGTAACGTCAACCGTAAACTACTTCAATTGCAACAGACAAATTTCTCCGTCAGAACGTCACCTTAAGAACACGGACGAGATAAGGACAACAGTCAAACTGTCTTGACCTGATTTTTACCCGAGATGAGAAGAATGTCCTAGACCTACAGGATTGACCGCCATTAGGGTCAAGCGACCACATTACGCTGTGCTTCGAGTACTTACTGTTTTCCAAACCAAATTTACCATATAGTTTGAGAAGAAATTTTTGGAAGGGGTTTACTCGCTTATGAGACAACAAATTTCAGAGATATCCTTGGAAACAGGACTACATGGTGAACCGATAAAGATTGAATGACTTTGAGCTCGTTATTGAAAAGGATTGTTTACCTCAACTGTCCTCAACGGAAAACTGGAGACCATCGACCAGTTTAAAGCATCCCTTCTTTCAAAATTCTGTCAGATCATCTTCACCCGAGAGCCTTATACTTTTGCTGCTATTCCATCCGTTTGTTAACCAATGTTTACCTCTCCTTTCCTTTCCTCCTCCTCCACCTCCTCCTCATCCACAACAGAGAACCTAGACCTTGACTTTTCACTGACCGTAGTTAGAACATAATTACTCCGTATAAAGCCTGCCAAGTCGGCTGGGCCAGCTAGAATTCCTGAATTAGCACTTGGGGAACTTGCTGACGATTTTTTTGAACCAAAGTCTATCATATTCCAAAATTACTATGAAGAAAGTGAACTCCCGGAAGAATGGAAGTGTGCATTCATCGCCCCCATCTATAAAGGAGGTTCATGACTGGACTGTGAAAATTAACATTCTGTCAGTTTAACTTGCATAGCGTGTAAAATACTGGAGCGTATTATCAAGAGACATTTAATGCCCTATCTGGAAAACAACCAAATATTATGCCGTGTCCAACACGGTTTCCGCCCAGGACGTTCCTGTCTTACGAGGGCTTTTCAGTCCCACAACAAATAAACAAAGGCCACAGATAAGGGTTGGCCAGTAGATATTGTGTTTTCGGACTTTAAGAAGGCCTTTGATAGCGTACCACAGGGCTTCTTTTTAAAAAGATTTGGAACGTAGGAATTCGAGGAAAACTTTTCAATTGAATCAAGAATTTCTTGTCCTTCAGAGTACAAAGCATTGTTGTTGGAAACTCTAGCTCGGAATGGGCAACAGTTGAATGTGGTTTTCTACAGGGTTCTGTTTTGAGCCCCCTATTCTTCCTTATCTACGTGAACGACTGTCTTAGTTACCTTGATTGTGAAGCTATCATGTTTGCAGATGACATCAAATTATGGACTGAAGTCAGCTGCGCTGATGACGCAAAGGGGCTACAATCGAATACCGACAAACTAAGTGCCATGTTGACCAGTTGGCTTCTTAAGTTTAATGTGTCAAAGTATGTGATCCTACGCATAAGCGCTGGTCAAAAAGTATCTCGAAAACGCCAGTACTTTATTAATGGCACTGCATTGAAACAGTTAGAAACACACAAACATCTAGGCATCTGCACAACTACGAATTTGATGGCCTCAGAAAACTGTGAGAAAGCAGTCCAAAAGGAAACATTTACACTGCATTGGATGAGACGTGCGTTTAAAATATTCCACCCTGATCTCTTCGGTAAAGTCTATGGCGTCTTTGTGAGACCACATTTAGTTTGCGGAACAACAGCCTGGAACCCGTGGATGAAAAAATATGTTGACCTACTTGAACGGTTGCAACGGAGAGCAACGAAGATGGTCGACGGTCTTAAGACTGTACCGAACCAGGACAGATGGAAAAAGCTTGACTTATGCCCTTTTTCGTACAGGCACTTACGGTGTAGCCTGCTTTGGACATTCCGGAGAATCCGGGGCCATGATTCCACCCTGAGATCCTAGGATCTCTTCGTTGTTCGCCTAAACAACTCATCTGCGTGGTCATCCTTACAAGGTCAAAGGCGAACGCACGCGATTGAACCTCAGAAATCGTTTTTCAGTCAACACGTTACCAAGCGAGACAGTTACCGCTGACAGCATTTCTGATTTTAAAAGAAGGCTTGATTGCATAATATTTGACAAAAGACGACTCTCACAACATTCTTACTTAAAACTGGCCTTTTAAAATCTTCCGGGCTCTACTTTTCTTCCACAATGTTTCACGTGTAACTGTGAAAACTCATTCGAAGTTATGTTATGTTTTGACTCAAAAATATTTACATGAACACCATTTTATATTGACTGTACATTTGCAATTATAACTTTACATAAATGGGGTCATCAAGGGCAATGCCTGTAACCCTTCAAAAAAATATACAATATTGATACTGTCTGATGTTTTCTTAAAAAGGAGATGGAGACAGTTTATCCTTTGTCCTTCACGTGTTCTCGTTGGGATAAGGACATGCTGTGTGAGGAGTACCTTCAAGGTTTTTTTGCAGAACACTAAAATAAAAAGTCGATTTTGGGCGTGAGGATTGAACAGTGCTCCAATCAATTCATAGTGCGTTGAAGTCGCCCATAATCATGACGTTTGGTCGCCTAAATAGCTTTTCATTTTGTTCCAATGTATGGGTGTCCGTGACTAGGTCTATCCTAATTGGCCGAAAGACAATGAGTACATGCAGACATGGAGATCCAAGAGCCTTGATGGTCAACTATATGTCTTCCATGCTGCACGCAAACTTGCTCGTCTTTCGGAAACTATTATCACTTCTTTCACATGCACAATAAATTCACCACCCTGTTGGTTTTCTCTGTTCCTTCGATAAAGTTGGTATCCAGAAAATTTTATTTCGCTATCTCGAATAATTTCGGACAGATAGGTTTCCGTTACTGCTATTAAATCCGGAGATACTTTGGCAAGAATTTTTTTAACTCGTCAAGTTGTGATAAAAGGCTTTGGGTATTTGTATACGAGCACTTCAACTTTCCGCCAGCCGAACTTCCGGTTGGGTTGGTCAATTTTATGATCATTACTGTATCCCCTCTGACGTCAATCTTGTAGGCCTGTTAAGTTGCATGATGGGTTTCGGGAACTCTGGTTTCTACAGTCAGAATGCTGGGCGTTATTGACTAAGTTCTGTTGTATATTGCTTATTTTGAGGATTTTGGGCGCAGTCTTTATTGATCCTATTTATGTACAATCGAAAGTATAACTTCAAGTATAAACAGACAACAAGAAATGCAATTTAACATTTTACATCAAACATGTAGTGATCCGATACAAATACATGAAAACCATGAAGTAAAGCAAATGGTTGGCTGAAGATAGTCCTGCAGGGGGAGTCGTGGATTATCAAAAATTAAGCAGTCTCACTGTCCTTTGAACATTTCCCCGGTATTCGATGCCATTATTTAGCTTGAAATTGGTTTAATGGTCGTGCCACTCGCTGACTGAAAGAATATTTTCATCTATATAGGCACATAATTCGTATTTGACCTTATATGGATGACAACGCTGGTTAGCCATGTTTGTTAACTCAAAGAAACCTTCAGCTTTCAGGGAACTGGCATGTCCGTGGATAATTCTGAATGTCCATAAGAGGACACATCTCATTTTTCCATAGGATAAAGGAAACATGTTAAGCTTCATATGTCTTTTAGGATATGACAGGGTCCTAGGACCGTCCACAAATTGTGTAGTCCGTCTCTGCGCCTACTCAATAATATCACTGTCTTGCTTCATATAGGATATCCATAGTGACATTTGGTATTCAAAATGCGGTATAACGAAAGTACTGAAGATCCGTGAAAACAGTTCGTGGGGAAAGACTTTGAAAGGGCGTCTGATCCAGTGCATGATGCTTGTCACTTTTAGGTGGTTTATTAAGAGTGTTCGGAGGGTATTAGGTTGGAAGCTATCCAGGTACCTAGATCCTCGTGTGTATCTTCTTCATTTAGTGGAATTGCCTGCAGGTAGTACTGGTGTTTGGGGAAACATCGTTTGCCATTTTCCAAGCATTAGACGACACATTTGGTTATGTAAACGTTAGAAGCCACTTGCTGGACCAGACATCCAATTTGTCAAGTTTTCTGCACGTCGTCAACAGCGTTAATGATATCATGATATCATCTGCAAATATGATGGCATCATATTCAAGATTATCAGTGCAGTCGTTTAATATATATGAGGAACAGAAAAGGACCTAGGACTGAACCCTGCGAAACACCCCCATTCTCTACTGTTACCCACTCGGATTCAGTGGCACTAACAAGTACTTTTTGCAGTCTACATGACAGGAAACCTTTGATCCATTTAAAGGCGATACTCTAGATACAACAATGTCACATTTTATATAACAGTCGCTGATAAGGTTCACTATCAAAAGCGTTCTTGAAGTCGAAGAAAATGACATCAACTGGACGGCCTTGGTCTATGGCTTTTGTCCATATTTCTTGTGAGTAAAAACCACTCGTTAGACAAGAGTGAGCAGGCGAAAGCCATGACTTTTTACAAAAGGCAGGTTAAACAAATTGGATGGTAATTTCCGACTCCAGCTCGGACCTTCATTTGTGGATCGGGGAGATAGTGTCAGTTTTCCGTTCCTCCGGTAGTCTGCCCTCTTTTATAGACTTGTGGAATATCTTCGAAGCCGGCTCACACAGTTCATTAGCCAACTCCTGAAGGGCATGCAGATGAATTCTATCTGGACCCAGTGACATGGCAGGCTTCAGGAGGAGTAATTCTATGCTTACCAATGTGGTCGAGAAGTAAAGATTATTTTCTAATGCAAACGTTTCCGAATGTCGTAAATGTATTGAATCAGGGAGTGGAGAAGGATTTGTTTAATGAGTGAATATAGAGAGAAAGAAACAAGAGATGAATGAGGCTTTCTTTGTCATCCATTTCAGTTACACCGTTTTGGGACCATAGCGCAGGAATCGGGTTAAGATTTCTTTGGTAATTGCGCGTTAACCGTATAGGATCTTGGAATGCTCCAAAGTGTTTTGTAGTAAAGTGAGGTCATATTTCCTTTGAAGTCGGTTTGTCTCACGCTTACAGACACCCCATTGTGGTTTGTATTCCTGCAAGTGTTCGACACTCCACATTAGTCAAAACTGCTTCCACAATGTATTTCTTATATTATAGGAGATCTGAAGTTTGCGGTTTATCCACAACGAACCATTGTTTGTTTTCTTTCGTTGAAGGGGGACAATAAACGTTAATAATTCTTTTAACCAACGAGCTGAAAGTGCTCCAACATTCGTCCGTAGTTCCTTGTAGTGTGGTTGTCCACAGTACTGCTGAGATTTGCGTGCGCATGCTGGAAAAATCTCCCTTCCAGATTTTTGATTCCAGTTGCTTAAGTGGTGTAAAGCTTTTATAACATGGAATACTCAAAGAGCAGTACAACGTGGTCGCTAGCACCCATTGGTGGTAGATCTTGTAAATCCAACTCATTACCCTCGTCTCGGGTGAACACGTGGTCTAGGCAATTGGAACGTTGCCCTTCCCTAACGCGAATTACGAACGGTATATTCTGGAAATGTAGTTTTTCGCCTTCATCTCAAGCGAACGACGACGGAATTTATCCTTTGGACCCGAAACAGTCAAAGTTTCTCAGTTGATGTTAGGAGCGTTTAAGTCTTCAACGATAGGGACATCCTTGTTCAAGCAAACCTTGGTCAGCTCCGCTCGGAGAAGGACATCACGTTTGACATTCTGGTTAGGGGGAAGGTATGCAACTGTGAATGCCAGTGGTCGGTCAATCTTAGTTGTAAGAGTTAAAGGTAAACTTCAACTTCTGCTCTTATGGGATGTTGCTTGGTAATCACAGTTACATTAGAGCTAAAAAAACAGTGATTCCTCCTCAACGGCTTCTACTTTCTCTTTTGGAGTGTTGATAACCACGAAGGGATAATTCATGTTCTCGAATATCTTCTGAGAGCCACGTTTTTCTGAGGGCAATTAAAGCTGGTGTTTGTTCATCAACAAACGCCCAGAGCTCACTCATTTTATTGAAAAGACTGTGGAAATTTGAGTAGATAACCTTTATCGTCCGTCTTTTTGGGAACAACCAGCTCTGATGGTATAGGGAGTCTGCCACAGGAAGGACCTCTTCACCTCTTTGATTTTCTCGTTCGGTATTTAAAGCCATTTTCCCTCTTTTCGGTTCTCATTTCACTGATTTTGTGTAATCCGGCTGAAATAACACCTCTCTGTATGAGTTACGTAGAGCCATTCTTCGTTCTATCAGGCGTTAGGTCTGCACTTGACTTTCAATAATGATTTAAATAAGCCGTTGTGATGAAAATTCATGAGTCAATCGCTTTCCCTAGACGGAAGGCGTTGTGCACGGTGACGTATTCTCCATCGTGAAGGACGACATTTGCATGTGTTAGATAGAGATTTGAGGTCATGTTCTATTCTTTCCTTTGCAATGGAAGAAGATGACTCAGTAGTTGATCGTTTAACTACCTCTTAGAGGCTAATTCAAAAATCTTTGCAATCCTTGGATGTGCAGATAACGAGCTAGTATATTAAGCTTCCTCAATTTCTTTAATCTAGGCAAAAGAAAGTGAGGAACAGTGGATTCCGAAGCGTAGGCCTTAGTAATTTTTGTTGGCACAAATTCCAGGATGTTATTTGAAACGACTGGCATGAAGTTGCAAAGACTTGCTGTGTCGTTCATGGAGGAACGATGCTGCCAGTCCAATGAGTCCAAAAAGTTATTAATTAAGCTCATATCTGCGATGTCAAAAGCACGATAGGTACGAACGGTGCTAGCCTTTTTCAATGAGGCAATCGGAAGGCAACAGTTAATTATTTTATATTCACTTTGAAAGAGGCCTTGCTTTAAATCAACGAAGAGGGGAGCAATGTCGTTTGGGAAAATCAGGTCTAAAATAGGCTTGTCTCTTGTTGAAGAACGGACAAGCTGGAGAGCCATTCTCCGTTCTATAAGGCGTGAGGCCCGCACTGCATTTTCGAGAATGATTTTAAGAGGCCTTGGTGATAAAAGTTCACGAGGCGGAAGGCTTTGTGCACAGTAACGCATTCTCCATATTGAATGACGGCATTTGAATATGTTCGGAAGAGATTAATATCATGTTCTACTCTTTCCTTTGCAATCGAAGAAGTTGACTCAGGAGCCCCTTTTATGGCGACATTTATTTTGCGGTCAAGATGCTTGTTTGGCAACTTGATACTCTTATTTACTGACGGAGCTTCGACATCAGGAGGAATTATATTCTGGTAGACTACGCTATCTGCGTTGGCGTTAAAAATTTTGTATGACACACTGGTTTTAACCTGGGAACCTTCACAGTCGTCATGTTGTGATGTGCTGTACACAGAGCTGCCATATTCAATTCAAAAAAACTAGCTGTTGATTGACCTCCCTTACTGAGTTGTCCTTGTGATGGAATGGAGTGATGACGTCCCCTTCCAGAATTAATGACGAGCCCTTCTTGTGGTTTCTAATAGGTTTTTGGGGTTCGTCCTGGCTGTTCCTTCAGTGGTGTTCGGTGATTTATAATATAATAAATAAATAAATTGTATACTTAAGGCCCAGAGAGCCTCGTCATTTCAAACTTAGTATCGTGGTATAAATAAATACAAAGTGGATGATCGCTGCACTGTGTGAGCAGCCATACGATCAGCAGAAATGAGTAGTATGGTATAAATATCCGATTCAGAACGATTTGCCATTTTTAATAAAAAAGTCAACAATCTTTGGCATATACGGTGAACTAGAAAAGAAGCAGTAAAAAACGCCTACGGTTAAATTGGGGGCGGAGTTCGGTGAGTCGCCAATTTAAAAACAGAAACTAGGAGAAAAAACTGCTTCTCTAAACAATTAATAGCTCGAGTTGATTGGATTGGTACGATGCAATGGGACAGTATTGTGATGTTGTTGGCAACGTATGAGAGTTCAGAACGCTCCTTGTCGTGTGAGAGATAATATAGCAGTAAGAGCTACTGTTTGTAACCACCATTGGAGGTGAGAGAGGAGGAACTCATCGTGGACACCAGGGTCAAAACGAAGAGGGGACAGTAGAGGTCATGAGATCATCACCGAGATGCAACCTTGCTGATTGCATTTGGTAGGTTTATTTGCCAAACTAGGTAATAAAACTTCACTCATCATTGTTGCATTTCGGTTGACCGCCTTGTTATTAAGTGGATGTGATTTGTCTGGAAATTCCTCTGGAGATGTAACTTGAATTTCCAACAACTATGCCTTCTTTACGAGGGTAGTCATTGCTTTTCGGTTGGGGAGTTGACGGAATATGAAGGGATTTCCTTTTGCTGTCCTCTAGAATAGCCACAATTATGTCAGTCAGTAGGCCTTGATTCTCTTACAGAATCTGGACTCACTGATTAAGGTCCTCACAACCAACACAACGATGGGCTGCTGTAGAATTCGTCTCATTTGTTGCAGAGTTATCAGTGTCTGATATCAGTATTCTAGTCTTATTTCACTTTTGTGTCTCCTGGAGTCCACTGTGAATAATCAGCGGGAGAAGGCCACGTGAATGCACCCTCGGTCGCGGCGCTGGCAGCTGCTGCACTATGTTCTCGTCCGGAGGCGAGATCGACAGGACATGCTGGTAACCAAGGCGATCCACGATGCCGAGGGTTGGACGGATCACCACCTTGTCATCTCTCAGATGGGGTTCCAACTTCAACCCCGACGAAGGCTCCAAGGTAAGCGACCGCCAGGTAAGTTAAATACTCTTTTGTTAAATCTGCTTGCTCACTGTTTTGATTTCAGCAACCAAATAACTGAGAAACTGGAGAACCGGCATGCTCCAGATGATAACGCCACCGTGGAAACACGATGGTGTCAACTGCGAAATGTCATCCAGTCCACCGCCCTCAAAGTCCTCGGACGCGCACGCCGTCAACATCAGGACTGGTTTGTAACAATGACACGACATCAGCAACTTACTTGAGGAGAAGAATCAAATACACAGGGCCTACATGAACCTTCGCACTGACGCCACCAAAGCAACCTTCTTCAGATGCCACCGCCTTGTACAGCAACGGCTGTGGGAGATGCAGGACGCCTGGATGATCTGAAAGGCTCAGGAAATCTAGCGGTATGTGGACCGCAATGAAATGAAAAACTTTTTCAAAGCCATCAAGGTCATCTACAGCCCCTGTACCAAGGGGACCGCACCGTTGCTTAACTCTGACGGCAAAGCACTGCTGACAGAGAAATCATGAAATTCTTAAGCGCTGGGCCAAGCACTTCAGAAGTATCCTTAATTGCTTATCAGCCATCTCCGATGCTGCCATTGCCCGGCTCCCTCAAGTGGACACGAACAATGACCTGAATCTGCCGCCTTCCCAACCAGAAACCTTCCGGGCCGTGCAGCAGAATTCCAGTGGTAAAGACACCGGGATCCGACACAATCCGACCGGAAGTCAACAAGTACGGTGGGCCCCTGGCTGATGGCAGAATTCACAACACGCTTCCAGGAGATGTGGCTCCAAGGACAAGTTACTCAGGATTTCGAAGACGCGACCATCGTCCATCTCTACGAGCGGAAGGGTGACCGGCAACTCTGTGATAATCACAGAGGCATCTCGCTGCCAAACATCGCCGGGAAGATCTTCGCCCGTATCCTTCTCAATCGTCTGAACGGTCACCTAGAGCAGGGCTGGCTCCCGGAAAGCCAATGTGGCTTCCGCTAACACCGGGGAACAACCGACATGTTCATGCGAATCCATCATACAGAGACTGGTGAACCATTGCCTGGAGCACCAACACACAGCAGAGATCGCCACCTCCACTGCCCTCACTGTCCTCGCGCATTCACTCATCGCATGGGCCTATTCAGTCACATGCGCATCCATGACAGCGGAATTCCCCGCAATGCCGACAACACCGATACCCCATGCACACCTTCCGCTCCTGCCATTCTTACCACCACTGCTACCCCCATTACCACGAATGACATCCCCCAGCCTCCCTCGATTTTTCCTGCCCACACTGCACCCGCAACTTCAACTCACGCATCAGCCTGGTCGTTCACCCGCGAATCAATCGCACGGAGGCTGGTGAACCAGTGCTTGGGGCTCCGACGGGGTGTAGGGGGTACTAGTTATGGGAAGCATCACACAGGTATTATTTGGTTGCTCCATCTGTCTCGTATAGGTGATGAATGCTCCTGTGGCCGCCTCTAGCTAGTACCCAACTCTCACCTGTGGCTCCTCAACGCTGGTTCTTCCCAGCGGCCACACCCTGGGCAACCGCCACGACCGGCGGTCTAAACCAGATGAGGGTCTCCGGTGTTGTGTGTGTCTTCACACCCGGTACGTCTGCTCCCTTCCCCCCTGCTCTTCCCCCCTCTGCCGTCCTCCCTGTCCTCCCTCTCCTCTCCTACTTCTTCTCTTCCCCCTCCTCTCGCCCTTCTTTCCTCCTCTCTTGCTCTTCTCTCCTTTCCTCTGACTTCTTCCCTTCTCCCTCGCTCCTTACCCTTCCCTCCCCCCCCCATGGTTGAAAAGGTCCTACTGTGAGGGCAACATGCAATCATGTAGCTGGCCGATGCGAATCGTTCGTTCTCTCACTAACCCAAATTGTGACCCATAGTGACTTCTGTAGCCACCTGGGATGACTCAGCAGCCCTATTTAGGGACAGCACTGCTTACCCCTCGCGGGGGAGGGGTCTAGAGAAGGTGCCCTAAACAAATGCTGGGTCTCACGGCAGCTGCAGCAGACCATGGCTAGAATACTGCAATTACAGGCGGTCGAAAAACTCTAAACAATATCAACAACAACTCCTCTCCCAATCACCCCCTCCACCGTACCCTCCAGGGTACCCCCTGGACTTCTCGAGTGAACTTGCTCACTCAAGCAGCCTGGAATGTTCGATACCTTTAAGAAAATCCCAGGAGTAACCGACCGGAACGGAGGGTGGCGCTTGTCGCTCGAGAACTGGCTCGGGAACTGTTGAATATGCCTGCTCACCATCTCCATTTCACCAACGAACTGGCCAACCGACTAGTCAACCTTGCAGTCCCCGACGCAGACAGCTCCGTAGAGAACCACTGGTGTCAGCTGAGGGAAACCATCAAATCCACTGCCCTGGATGTCCTCGGCCCCGCACGTCGTCAGCACCAAGGCTGGTTCGATGACAACGATGCAGTTATCAAAGCTCTGCTCGTCGAGAAGAACCAGTTGCACAAAGCCTTCATCGATCGCCCTACCGCTTCAAACAAGACAGCCTTCTACTGAAGTCACCACCTTGTACAGCAACGGCTGCGGGAGATGCAGGATGCCTGGATGATGTGCAAAGCCAAGGAAATCTAAGGGTTTGCGGATCGAAACGAATGGAAGAACTTCTTCGCCACCACCAAGGCTGTCTATGAACCTCCCACTAAAGGCGCTGCCCCTCTTCTCAGTGCTGATGGCAGGATGCTACTCACTGAGAAGACACAAATCCTGAAGCGATAGGCAGAACATTTCCAAAGCTTTCTCAATCAGCCCTCCACCATCTCCGACGCCGCCATCGATCGCATGCCTGAAGTGGAAATCAACGCTGACCTTGATCTCCCGCCCTCTCTCCAAGAAACCATCAGAGCCGGGCAGCAATTGTCCAGCGGGAAAGCACCTGGCTCGGACGTGATCCCTTCTGAGATTTACAAGCATGGTGGACCCCAACTGATGAACCGACTCACAGTGCTCTTCCAGGAGATGTGGCACCAAGGGCAAGTCCCTCAGGATTTCAAAGACGCAAACCATTGTCCACCTCTACAAGAAAAAAGGGAACCGCTAACTCTGCCACAACCCCCTAGGAATCTCGCTGCTGAATATCGCCAGAAATATCTTCGCCCGCATTCTCCTCAATCGCCTGAGTGCTCACCTGGAGCAAGGACTGCTCCCGCAAAGCCAATGTTGCCTCCGACGACACTGAGGCACAATCGACATGATCTTTCGCCGCTCGACAGCTGCAAGAGAAGTGCCAAGAGATGCGGACTAACCTGTACACTACCTTCGTCGATCTGACGAAAGCCTTTGACACGGTGAATCACGACGGGCTGTGAAAAATCATGCAGAAATTCGGCTTTCCTGAATGTTACACGCATATGTTACGTCAGCTTCACGACGGGATGATGGCGCGCATTACTGACAACGGGACAGTATCCGGAGCATTAGCAGTGGCCAACGGAGTGAAGAAGAGTGGTGTCCTTGCACCTACCCTTTTTATTCTCATGTTCTCTGTCATTCAAAAGAACGCCTAGCGTGAAGAACGCCCCGGGATCGACATCGCCTACGGGATGGACGGCCGACTCCTCAACCGACGTTGGATGCACTTCCGCTCACGTGTCTCCACAGCCACCATCCATTAACTTCTCTTCGCTGACGTCTACGCACTCAATGCAATGACAGAAGAGGAAATGCAAAGGAGCATGAACCTCTTTGCTGCCACCTGTGACACCTTCGGACTTCGCATCAACACTGAGAAAACGGTTGTGATGCATCAGCCGCCGCCCAATACCACCTACTCCGCAGCTCACATCAATGCCAATGGTGCCCAACTGAAATCTGTGGATACCTTTACGTACCTGGGCAGCAATCTCTCCCGCAGCACCAAATTCGACGAGGAGAGCACCCATCGGATCGCCAAAGCCAGCCAGACCCAAGCCTTTGGACGCATGCAGAACGTGGTCTGGAATTTACATGGTTTTCACCTCAGCACCAAACTCAAGATGTACAAAGCTGTCATATTGCCGACGCTACTGGATGGAGCGGAAACGTGAACGGTCTACCAAAAGCAGGCACGGAAGCTCAACCATTTCCACCTCAGTTGCCTTAGCAGAATACTAAAGCTGACATTGCAAGACAGGATACTGGACACGGAAGTGTTGGAATGAACAGGCCTTCTCAGCATTTATGCTCAGCTGAAACAACTGCAACTGCGATGATGTAGCCACCTTGTGAGGATGGACGACAAAACGAATACCTAAACGATTCTTCTATGGAGATGTCGCCATGGGTTCTCGTTGACAAGGGGGTCAAGTACGACGCTACAATGACACTCTGAAGACTTCCCTGAAGCAACTGCAGATCAACCCGGTGACCTGGGACGACCTAACCAGGAACCGACCTGCTTGGAGAAGGACAGTAAAGACAGGGGGAGCAATCTACGAAGCCAAAAGGATCGCCGCCGCCAAGATCAAAAGAGCGGCATGAAAGTCACCAGTGCCCCGGACCAAAACCGCCAATGACCAGGCCCTTCATACATGCCCACGCTGTCAACCCACCTTCCGTGCGCGAATCGGTCTGGTCGGACATCTTCGGACGCAATGCACGAACAATCCGACAATTCCAACTTCTACGTCAAATTCTGCCAACCCTCCTTCAAACTCCCCCTCCCTCACTTCTGGCATCAATTACATTACTCCCACCATCATAGAGACCACATCCCAATACTCATTGCATGTTACCCCCACCACCATTAGCGATGGGGACTCTCTCCTTAACTGTCTTAATTGCGACCGTACATTCACCTCATGCATCGGCCTGATCGGTCACTTGCGAATCCATCGTACCAAGACTGGTGAACCAGTGCCTGGAGCACCAACACACAGCAGAGATCGTCGCCTCCACTGTCCTCACTGTCCTCGCGCATTCCCTCATCGCATAGGCCAATTCGGTCACATGCGCATCCATGAAAACCTGCGATTAATCACCGGAAGCTTAGCCACATCCGCGCACACTATCTACACCAATACATATACAACTTCCTCACCATCATCATCATGTACCTAAAAATATCACGGTTTCCTAGAAACCGTGGCTTGGAAGGCTACCAATCTGACGCTTACACCAGACCGCGTCGTCGGCCCAGCGTATGTTCTGTGATTGGCGAGTGGCTGACCAGTGGACTGGGAGTCAGATGGCGATGGCTCCTCCATATCCCCTGCTTTCGTGAATCCTGGTGTGTTCGTAATTGGGGCCAGGTCATGCTGTGGAGCGCGAAGACGGGTACGCCGATCCGTCAGCCAATGCCCCCACTCCCACATCAGACAACTGACCGGCTCGGACGGCGGTCTGATTGTGGGGGTGTGGGAGAGTGTGAGGTCAATAGCTCATTGCTTTTTCCTCACTATAAACAAGCTGACGCGCTTGAAACTATCACGGTTCGCTAAAAGCCGTGGCTTGGAAGGTTGCCAACTGACGGGATAACTCGGACCGCGTGGTCAGCCCAATGTGTGTTTTGTGTGACGTAGCTGACTGGTGGACTGAAAGTCAGGCTGCAATGACTCCTTCTTAATGTGGCCTTTATGGCACTCACAGTCCGTGGGATCCGAGCCAGGTTTGGTGGTACGCCCAGGGCGGCTCCAGCCGCGCCAGCCGCCTGCGTCTCCTCCCGCCTCCGGTCTTCTTGACTCTGTCATGACACCGGGTTCAGGTGGGGGGGAGGGGGGAGTGCGATAGCTGCAGCGCATGGCTACTATCACTTTAAACTAATTCACGCGCAATTCATCGTACCTGCATTACCCTTCCGTGGAGCATACGGTGGACATCGTCAAAATCGACGGTCGAACTGTTGTGAATAATCACCTTGGGCTCTAATGATTTCGTCGGTATTTTTTAATGAATTAATCGTTCTTATCAGTTGATGTTCTGTATTTAAACAATTACTTTGATCATGCACGAGCCGGGCGCTCGTAGTGCAGTTGTTTATGCATTGATCATCATTACGGCAGATCACCGGATCAAATCCCTGTGGTGCGGATTTAGTGAAAGCATCCTTCTTGACTTTGACTGATGACAGTAAATGGGTACCGGTTTCCAGTTGTGTCTCCTTCAGTTCACTGTGCTTAATCGCCATGCAGTCTAATGATCCTAAGGGTATTTTTTTCGCAAGTGACTGTAAATGTATGAAAAATCATTCGCAGTTGCTGTTCCGTAGCTAACAAATTAATTTTGTCGGTCGTGGGCCTTGCGCTCATGGCGAGTTTGGTAGTGCGGTGGTCATGGTTACAAGAGGTTACGGGTTCAAATCCCGAGTTTGGTGGTTTTTCATATGTGTGCTCTATGATTGAATGACTCATTGCTGGTGGTTTTCTCACTTTTCAATCTGCTCTAGAATAGTGCTGGATATTTTCAGAAGACTTCTAAGGATGCATAAACTTCCAAGTGGTCTTGGAAGAAGATCTTGGAGAAAAGCTGTCAAGTATTAAGCCTTGTTCAGAGAGGTGGAAAATTGCAAAGCACTGTTGAGGACGAAGTTGAGATATATTTCACAGGCGCGAATTGAAAGGAATAAGGGTTGAACTGATTCTTCTTGATTTGGTAGTGCCGGGAGAACTGGTGGTGAAAACGAGACCGAGAGTGAACTTCTAACTTCCCGTAAGGATACAGAAGGGCCGTCTAATGATGACGGTGTCGTGGGCAAAAATTGGAATATTGGCGACTCAAAGTTGCAACAGTATCCAGTCAATCAAAATACCAAAAAAGATGAAGATCCATGGAGGTCGAAAATTTGGATCTAAATTCGAAGGTTGCGCCAATTACATTCTGTAGCATCTGCAATAAAGGCAAAAGGCCCAATCTATGGCTTGGAGACTTTTGCCAAAGGAGAGCTGAGACATCCCGAATAGACTGAAATCTTTTCTCCGGGAACTTCACTGAGGGCTGGAATTTATTTAAGGAGTGGTTGTTGCGTCTAATAGAAGGCCACTGTCTGCCATCGAAATTTAGGATATCCAACCAACCACAAGAGATCTAAAACGAGCGATTAACAGGAAATGAAATTTTATGGATGCAATGAAGCCTTGCAAGCATACAAATTCAAAGGAACAAGTTTAAAAGCTTGATCTTCAAACTACGACGGGATTACAAGAGGGATTTGCTCCAACGAGCAGTTCACAATCCCAAATTGCTATACAGCTATTAATTAAAAAGCACTCAGTTGTCACCAGAGAAGCTGTTTTCATTCTATTTAGTTACGAGTCTATGGGAGCCCCAATTATTCAGGTTACGCTCTTGATAGAAGAGGGGGTCTTTGAAGAGCTTAAAAGTTTGAAGGCATGTAAATCCCCGGGCCCCGATGAGATTCCAGCAAAACTGCTCCTCGAACTTGCTCGAGAGCTGGTCAAACCGCTATACTTTCTGTGCCAGAAATCGTTCGATACGGGAGTTTTGTCTACTGACTGGAAAACAGCCCACATTACACCGCTTTACAAAAGTGGTAGTCGTGCACTTGCTACAAACTACAGGCCTGTCAGCCTGACCTCAATCTGTTGCAAGTTAATGGATAAGGTTTTTAAAAAAGAATAAATGATTTATTTAGAAACCCATAACCTCTTGTTAAGTGCACAATACGGCTTTCAGGGCGAAAGATCATGTGTTACAAACTTACTTTATACGATGCAAAGCTGGACAAAAGCACTCGATGCAAAAGACACTGTGCATGTAGCCTACATTGATATCCATAAGGCTTCGATAGTGTTCCACACCAGCGTCTCCTTTACAAGTTGAGAATGTTGGGTATTGGAGGCAAACTTCTTACTTGGATCGAGCATTTTCTTGTTGGTCGTTCCCAAGTGGTCTTTGTATGCGGAGCCCGATCAATCCACACAGTCATCGCGAGTGGAGTCCCACAAGGTACAGTGCTAGGACTGATCCTATTTCTCTTGTTCATTAATGATTGTGTACAGGAATTAGACTGTGACTTTGCTATGTTTGCGGACGATATAAAAATCTGGAAAGTTATCCACAATTCTGCCGATGAAGACGATTTCCAAGACAATCATCTTCGATTAGACGAGTGGTCCAGCAGATGGCTCTTGTCCTTCAACTCAATAAATGTGCCCTGCTTAGTCTGGGAAATCGAAATCAGGTCACTAATATGCTTCCTTGTTATTTGAGCAGTATGCCACTCCAAGAAGCAGGAACCCAGAAGGATCTCGGCGTTTGTATGACAGACAACCTGAAGCCTTCTACGCAATGTTGCAAGGCAGCTAAATCCGCAAATTCAATGCTGTATGCTATCAAGCGGGCATTTAAAGTTTTCAATAAAGACGGCTTTTCTAACGCCTTTGGTACGTTTGTAAGGTCACATCTTGAATATGCGATCCAAGCCTGGCGACCATAGACCCAGCAGGACTAAAACCGCTCAAAAGGGTGCAGCGGAGAGCCACAAATTAGTAAGAGGTCAAGGTGAACTGCCATATATAACCCGCCTAAATAACCTAAAGCTCTATCCTCTGAGTTATAGGCAGTTGCGCGGAGACTTGATGCAAACCTTCCGTATCGTGCGTGGCATGGATTGCGCCCTTCTGTGGGATGTATTTTTCCAACTTGCCACTACGACTAATCTCCAAGGTCATCCATTCAAACTATGTGTGCCCCAAGAAAGATTGCATGTGAGAAAGTATTTTTTCCCCAACCGTGTCGTGGAACCGTGTAATAACCTACCTGAGGAGATTTTAATTTCCATGTTTGTGGATACATTCAAGCATCGGCTTGACATACATGTGTTGCAGCAACACGAATACTATGCGAATACTTAACCTTAGCAATACCAGTGTATTACGTAAATCTACCTGCATTCAATTGACTGTAATTTTTTTACATTAATTCTAATTCTTGTGATTTTCATGTAACAAATATGGAGTTCAAAGGAGTAAGCCTATTTTCTCAAATACATGGAAGTGAACAGAACTGAACACCGTGAACTTGAATCCCCAAGAAAAACATCCCCAATTTTTCAAAATAAAATGCAAAAGTACCGAAAATCAGGGCCTCCAATTGTGATCACGGACTCGGGACAAATAAAAAATGACAACATAATAGTGAACCTATTCAATAAGTACTTCTCCGCCAACTATACAGAAGAAGACGAACCTTACCACATTTCCCCTTAGTGAGATTGATTTCATTTAAAAACAGTAAAACCAGTTATCCGACAACTACCCAAGTCTCCCTCCTATGGGACAGATAAAATTCGCCCATGTATAAGTAATCATATGACAGATGCCCCAATACTCCTCGCTTAACCATTCACGTTACTTCAAGCAACTGCAACTTTTCCTGACATATGGAAATATGCCAGTATTGCACTAATCCATAAAAACGGTAATCGATCTAATATCAAAAGCTGTCGTGGTGTTCATATAACAATGACAAACACCAAAATTTTAGAAGAAATACTTTTCAATCAAATACCAAATTACTTGACAAACACCAACCTCGTACCCCCTTCCCTTCTAACATGCCTTCTTTCTTAAGAAGTCATTCCAGTCCTTCTCGGGAGCTTCTACTTCAACATTCGAACATCACCAACCACCATTTTTCGCACCAGCAAGGTTCAACACGATGTTGTGCACCACATCATTACCTCGGGTCCTCCTGCTTTCGCTCGTTCTAGACGACTGGCACCTGCGTGCTTGTCAGTTGTGAAAGCAGAGTTCGAACATATGCTACAACTGGGCGTTATTTGACCGTCAGATAGCCCCTTGGCGTCACCTTTGCAATCTAAGAACAATGGTTTTGCACTTTACATAGTCTTTTTCGAGTTCACTAAGGCCTTTGATCGTGTTGACCATGTCCTTCTTCTCCTGAAACTCTTCTCTTTTGGAATATGGGGTAAAATTCTGAACTTGATATCTTACCTGAGCTCTCGCACATAACATGTTAACATATGCAATGTTATCTCCAACCCTGCACGTGTGAGGAGTAGGGTTATTCAGGGAAGTGTGTTTGGCCCGCTCTTATTTTGTCTTTTTGTCAAGGAAGTACCAGGTATATTTCGGAATGGTAGGCCCTTTATATATGCCAACAATTTAAAAGTTGGCTATCGATACAAGCCGGCAGATCGCGAAACCATGCCTGAACTATTGAAAAACGATCTTGAGGCCTTTTTCCAGTGGTACTGCATGTGGCGCCTTTCCGTTGGCACAAACGCTCCATTATAGTTGTTGGTGACGACCAGCAGCCTCAACCAAGCATAGAGGTCCATGACCTAAATGTGCCTGGCGTTGTTAAGGATCTGGGCAAATTATATTCCAACGGTCTTCATCTTTCCGAGAATTGTGCCCTGATTGTCTCTAAAGCACGCAGAACTAACCGGTTTATTCTCCAAAATTTAAAAACTATTAATATTAGACTTCGTCTTGATAAAAGGTATGTTAGGCTTGACCTTGAATACTGCTCGTTATTATTAAGCCTTCTGCGCACTAGTGAACGGAAGAAAATAGAATCGTTCCAGCACTTCTTTCTGGAAAGAGTTTTGTCATCGAAGCACCGTAAGCTGACGTATCAATAATGCTGTGGGCTTATAAATATTGATCCCTTGTGGTTTCGCCGATTACAGAAGGGAATCTTTTTGCTGTTTAAGCTTTTGACAAGTCGTACATTTTAATCCCCTTTGCCACTGTGAGGCAGTTTGACCACCCTCGGCGCAGCAGTCATCGCAATGTCTTTTTATTTCTTCCATTAGCTCGCACAGTTAAGTATCGTTGGTTCTTTTCGGTAAACGCTATAACCATATGGAATAAACTTCCCCAGAATATAATAATCCTGCGAAGGTATTCTTTTTTAAGAGAACTATTTCTAGTTTTTCTGCATTCAGAAAAGCTTCCAAGAATTCTGGGTGCCGACACTGTAAAATCTGTTTTCTGGTTCGACGGAGTGCGCAGCAGCTGAGCCCGATCCCAGGTCTTACCTTGAGGGCTATGGCACCGTCTCTGCAGCCTGCACCCGGTGACTTCTTCGGCAGACGGCGAGCAACCATCCACGGATGCACTCTTGTCTGGAGCAGAATCCGGTTCCTAAAAAGACAGAGAGACTGCAAACAAAGTGCCATTGTGTTAGTCCTTCCCAGATCTTAACTGCTATTATCCCAGAGGCAGCAGTTTTTTCTCATGGATAACATAAATATACGAAAAACACTAAATATGATATATATTCAGGAGTTTTTTTCACAGCCAGCCTGATCCCACTGCATATTTCGTCTGATAATGCCTGTTAATCGGAATTAAATACAACCAGTATTAATATGGTGCCCAAGGCAACATCGGGTGACTGGTGACCATGTGGTGATTACCGTGCCCTCAAGAGCCTCACTATTTCCGATCGGTATCCAGTGCCTCATGGTCAGCATTTTGCCAAACCCTTTTTGGCAAAGTGGTTTTCTCAAAGATTGGCCTGGTACGCGCATTTCAACATATTCCTGTCGCCCCTGAATACATCCCCCAAACCCGCTGTTAATACACCTTTTGAACAGTTTAAGTTTATCCGCATGCCCTTCGGCCATCGTAATGCTGCCCAGACTTTTCCGAGGTTCCTCGACCGTGTCTTGTGTGGCTAGTCAGAGTGCTGAAGAGCATAGGGAAAATCTTGCCTTGGTATTTGACCGTCTCGACAAGTATGGCGTCATCATTAACCCCTCCAAGTGCGTTCTTGGTATGCCTTCGCTTGAATTTCTCGCCCATCATGTCGACTCCGACGGTCTGCATCCTCTGCCCTCCAAGGAAGATGCCATTCGTGAGCTTCCTCCACCAACTTCCAAGCGTCAGTTGCAAATTTTCCTTGGCATGGTTAATTTTTACCACCGGTTTCTCCCGAAATGTACTCACCTCATGCTACCGCTCACCAACATGCTGTCCGGTCCCAAGGGTCCCCTAGAGCTAACTGGTGAGGCACTTACCACTTTCCAAAATTAAGGGTTTCCCTGGCCGACGCCACCTTGCTCCCGCATCCCACTCCCGAAGCTCAGCTGTGCTTCGACCGTAGCCGTATGTGCAGTCTTGTAACGACACACTGTGGGTTCTACTCGACCGTTGGCTTTTTTTTCCAAAAGACGTTTGCCTGCGAAGACGCGTAACAGTACACTGGTCGTGAACGTCTTGCTATTTACCTGGATGTTAAGCATTTCCGACATTTCCTTGAAGGTCGGGACTTCACCGTTTTCACGGACCACAAGCCACTGACCTTTGCTTTTCGGTTCCACCCCGACAAGTACAACCTGAGAGAGATTTTCCACCAGGATTATATCTCACAATTCACCACCGACATCAGCCACATTGATGGCACGAAAAATGAGGTGGCCGACAAGCTTTCCAAACCCTCATTCTCTGTTCTCCAGCTCTTACAAGGGATCACACTTGTTGCTATGGCTGCTGAACAACGACTAGTTGGTTGTCCTGGCGATGATTCAGTCAGCGGTCTCCAGCTAGTGGACGTTCCAATCACCACCGGGACTTGCACCATCCTCTGTGATATGTTGACTCCTTTTCATCGCCATTTCGTGTCCGCCTTGACGCGTCGAGCTGTGTTTCACACTCCTCATGGACTCTCCCACCCTGGGATCTGAGCCTCACAAAAGCTCCTCGCGTAAATGTTCGTCTGGCCTGGCATCAATAAGGACGTCAAAGCTTAGGCACCGTCGTGTCTCAGTTGTCAGCAGAACAAGGTGCGGCGCCGCAACCCAGCACCTTTCCTAGCCTCTACAAACGGTTTAGCCATGTGCATCTCGATGTCGTAGGCCCCTTGCCTCCGTCCAATGGTTTTACTCACCTCCTTGCCTGCTTCGACCGCTACACCCGCTGAAATGAAGCTATTCCTTTGCCGAACATGAAGGCAGACACTATCGTAAAGACTTTTTTAGTCTTTGGATTGCCGTTTTCGGTGCCCATCCACGGTTACGACTGACCGAGGTGCCCAATTCGAATTTAATCTCTTCCAAGCTCTCTTCAAATTTCTCGGCTGCACTTACAGTTGGACGACGGCCTACCATCCAGCTGCCAACGGTATGGTTGAACTTTTCCAACGCCATCTAAAGACCGCCCTGCGTACCGCAGATGACCCAACCAACTGGTTTAAAAACCTGCCATTAATGCCCCTGGGCATTCGCTCGGCGCTTAAGTCGGAGCTGGACTGCAGCGCGGCCGAATTGGTGTTTGGAACTACCTTCCGACTGCCAAGAGAGATGATCAACCCAACCTCCCGAGTCCCCCACCAGTTTTGTGCATCAATTGTGCCAGTTTATGCGCTCGCATTCCCGGTTCCGCTCCGAGCTCCATCAACTGAGTCTTATGTCGAAAAAGGCTTGGCCAACTGCATCCATGTGTTCTTTTGGTGTGACCATGTGCACAAGCTGCTGGAACCACCATTCTAAGGGTCGTGCCGCATCCTCTCATGCAATGCCAAGACTTACCGGATTTTTTGCGGTAACAAGGAGGACCTAGTCAGCGTCAATTAGGTCAAGGCTGCTGTCGCGGAGGAACCGCCGGACCTACGCCAAGGACAATACTCTGCTGACCCCCTACCCCGTGCTCCTTTACCTTCCCTACCCACTCCTCCATCCTCTTTACCCTCTCAATCTACCCCCATTTCCCCCACCACCCCTGATTCTAACTCTTAAAATGCCACTGACATTATCACTACTCTTAGCAGCCATCGAGTCCACTTTCCCGACCGCTTTATCACTCAATAGTTTTAACATTGTATTAAGTTTCAGCATCGTTTTTACGTTGACCTTCGGTCTAGTCGGGGGTCACTGCGGTAGCCCTTTGTCAAATTTATTTTATACAAAACTTCCTACATTTATTCCACTTGTTACACATTTAATTAACTCGCATTTACCCATATTTTTTTAAGTTGGCATGCATTAACTGTAACGCGCCAAACTCTAACTGGTTTGTGGTTCAGTGACATGAACTGATTTTTCACCTATTGCTTATGTTCTTCACTAGGCGACGTCGTCAGCTGATTCCGTCGTATCATAACCTTTGGCATGGCTTGTCTCTCTTATTTCTTAGCGTGGGATCGTATTATCGATTGTAGTTGCTCGCAAAAAGTTTTAAAACACTTTTGATTGTTTATCGTGAAACGTTTACGCTGAGTTTCATATGTATGTAAGCCCTAGACCCGACCGCATTTTCTCTCTCTCCTATCTCAGGCTAGGCCAGTCAGTTCTCTGATGCAGGGATTGTGCTCAAGTGATTTACTGAGCTTAACAGCCCGTCTGTGCTCGTTGAATATGACCTGACCCCGCACAAAACCCCAGGTTTTAACTCAAAGGTTATTGGCTGCTTTGAGTTCCCATATTTCATACTCTAGGGATCACAGAAGCCGTAGAACTCGCATTACGATTGCAAGAGAGGCACATATTCCGTGTTTATGGAGAGTGCACTGGAAAGGGTCGTGATTGTTGTATGGGTTGGTGAGGAGATGTGTGGTTAGGGAGTTTTGGTTACAGTGGTTTACTGCATATTAATGTGGGGGCGCATGATGCTGAGTAGGTCCATGCAGTGACTGAGGGTGCTTTGGTAGTGAGGTTAGCTATCGCGAATGTGACGGGCGAATGTTGGTAAACCTCAGAATGGTTTGCTTGCCTCTGTGCGATGGATTTTTAAGTAAATTATCAGGCTGCTGCGTGATGTTCATGTGCGTTGGTAGAGTGGATCGAATATGTTGGAAGTTTCTGTATCGGTTGCGGTGGTCATGTTGCTAGTGTTGACCGCGCTGGTGGTGATACTAAATACTGCTGGAGATGTGCATTTTTTGTGGATATGCGAGTTGGGTTTGGAATGTTCGCATTGAGATTAATTCCGCAGTCGTGGATGCAAATGTGGCCATATAGATCTGTGTGATGAGTGTATATGTGTAGGCAGTGTGGGCAGCTGAGTTGGGTATGAAAGCTCGTCCGTCGGGTTCGGCGAACTTCACCGTGTGCCCCTTAGTAAGTTGGTGCAGGGACAGTGACTCCCGCGTTAATACGATTAAATTTAGAGCGGATTTGCTGCGCATCCACTGCACGCTCTCCTCCTCCCCGTCTGGGCCCGGTGTCGTAAACAAATCAAAAAGACAAGAAGGGGAAGAGGGCGCAGTTTTGTGGCACCACCGGAACCGTCTTTAGGCATTTGCCACACCTGCGTAGGATATCACGGAGTGGATGTGTCATAGAGGCCACATTAAGAAGGAGTCATTGCAGCCTGAGATCCTAACTCTCGAAACTCTAATTGGACACGTGGTTCTGAAAATAACAACAGTCAAACTGTTTGGAACTCATCCTCAGCAGGGATGACAACTTTAAACTTGGGTTGAATACGCACACACCCATAGACCGAAGGTATCACTACGTTCTTGCTTGGGAGTACAGTCATTTTTCTGCACCCAAAGTTCGAGCAGTATTTTAAACGCCTAGAGGGCACTATCTAAGCAATGCTAGCGGTACAGTAAAACAATTACAATGCGCACAATGTTGCTCTGTTTAAGCGGCTAAATATACAGCAGAATTTAGATGTAAGAAATAGTGGTGTGTAATGTGTTATGTATCCAACACAGAGGGCTGTTTGTAAACAATACGTGTACTGGGGACGGGAAACAGCACAAGTGGTGAGCCCTAGGGGACACAGCAGTGTTTATGGCAAAGCGGGAATGCCATAGGGCGAGGGTGGCCAGTCAGTACAAAGGTGGTCTGGCCGTGCATACATGACCTCGAATGTTGTCTTGTTGCGCGCGTGGGCGTCATGTCCAGAGCATGCGGGTCACGTACACTGCATCCCTCCACCCTAACTTGGACGGCATAGGGCAGAGAGGAGGAAAGGTGCAGAAAAGGAAATGAGAGTTAGTTAATAAATTTTCTAATAGGATTCGTCTTGAAATCGTTGGACGGGTTTGCGGATTCGAGTAAATCTTCACAGGGCGGTATTTTTGAACTCGGCGGACGAGGGCTTTCATTCTCACCGTACCGGGATGAGCATTATGCAGGTCTTTGAGGATGGCTTGTCGACCCTGTGTTGGCACCACTACACGACTGCCCCCATAGTATGCATCCGTCTTGTAGACTCAATTTGTTCTGATGGCTATAGAATGGCTGAAGTTCAGGGGAGGCAAAAGACGGCCAGTCCGATTGCAAGGATCTTTTTACCTGGCTTAAGAGAGGATCTCTGGCTGTCCATTGTCTAATTCGTTGACAGTTAACGGGTGCGTTAACTTAGTTCTGTAAAAGATTCATGGTATCAAAAGCAGCTGCTGCGTTAACGCCATCGTCAACCATGGGAAGCCCACTCAAGGCGTCAGAAACTACGTTTGCACTACCCATGACATATTTCATTGCATATGTGTAAGCGGAAAGATTGATTGCCCATTGTTGCATTCTCGGCGAGGGCATTTGTTGTATCACTTGCTTTTCACCCAGCAAACCTAAATGCGGTTTTTGGTCAGTGCGAATTTTGAAGAGTCGGCCAAAAAGATAAAAGTGGAAGCGTTGTAGGCCAAACATTATTGCTAAGGCCTCTTTATCTAGCTGTGAATAGTTGATGACCGCCGGAGCCATGGTTCTTGAGGCAAAGGCGACCGGCATCTCGGCGCCCAGAAGGCATTCAGTGCATGAGAACCGAAACCACGCCGTACGGGGATGCATCGCATTTGAGTATGATAGGCTTTTTGGGATCGTAATGAAGAAGGAGAGAAGAGGACGTAATGGCCGCCTTTGATCGTTCAAAAGCATTTTGTTCGACTGGGCCAGTTCCAGCGATGATTCTTTTCGAGTAATCGATAAAGGGGCTTCCGAATTGCACCCGATTGATTTATAAATCAAATAAAGTGGGTAAACGACCCAAGGAATGAGCGCAACTGACCAATATTGTTGGGACGAGGAGCCGTCTTTAAGGATTTGAACTTATGTTAAATTGGGTGGAGACCAGTTTTATCTACTTTAAAGCCAAGGTACTCCACCGAGTCTGCAGAGAAAGTGAACTTACCTTTCCTGAGTTTGAAACCTGTGTTTTCTAAACGTGCTAGCACTATGTTTAGCGCCTCTAGGTGACTTTTTCAGACGGGCCCGTTACTAATATATCATCAAGATATGCGCAAACGTGAGATATGTCTTTCACGAGGCTATCAATCAAGCATTTAAATAAACCTGGAGCAGATCTTACTCCAACTGGGAGTCTTTTGTATCGAAATAAATCTTGGTGCGTATTGATGGTTGTGACGTCTCGGGATTTGATATCTAGGACGACTTGTTTGTAAGTATGCTTCAGGTCCAAAGTTGCGAATTTTGGACCACCATCAGATTTTAAAGAAACAGGGACTATTGGGGCTGCCCATTCCGAATACTGCACGGGCTCGATGATGGCCGCTTTCTGTAAGCGATCCAATTCCTCTTCGACCTTCAGTGCGACTGCATAGGGAACCGACCGAGCTTTGAAAAAAACGAGGCTAGAATTCTGATTTAAGTTAGAATTTCACAGGTCAGCCGCGGTAGTGTGTATTAGAATCATCGTGAAACAATTCGCCATGATTTATCAACAGGGAATCTAGTGCCGAGTTAACACCAATCCGATGTACATAGGATATCGCAGAAGGCACGCATTTTATCCAGTTCCATCCAAGGAGATTTGGTTGTTGGCTTCCTTTGACCACATGAACCGGAAAATAATGTATTTGTCCATCATGCTCAACTTCGGCCGTAAAACCCCTCGAACTTCTATGTTTTGCCCAGTGTATCTACAGAAAGAGTTACCACGTAACTGAACGAAGTACAACAA
>WEDG01012399.1:0-51400 GCA_017591395.1 Schistocephalus solidus | reverse complement strand
TCAATGAACATTTGGGTCGAAGACAATCAACCACTGTGGAATAACCACGTAATGCCCATTCTACAAACAAGTAGTACTACAAGTAGTATGAATCTTATATGGCAAAGACGTTATACCGTACTTCCGACATAGATACTAGCATGTATTTTGATAAGTTCACGAGAGTCCTTACAAAACAGCAATCTGATGACATGAGGCACTAATTGAAAACAATGAAAATGACACGCGCGAATAACAATTGGGCTTTAAATGACCGATTAGACGGTGTCTTTAGCGCTACCACTGCCCCCACTAAAGACTTATATCATATTCTGACAGCCACTGTTGCTTGCCTCAACGACAATTTGCTCAGGGCAGAGGAGGTGAATTATTTGTTGATGAACGGTCACTGATCGCTAACGGAACTCCCTCGTCCCTTTCTGTCTTGAGGCTCACTCTGGAGCAGCCCTTCTGGGCCTTGCGCCAATTTATTTTGGTGTGCAGTCTTTGTGATTGATCATTTCATTGGCAGCCTTTTTGGATGCTCGTGGACGTGTTGTGGTTTGGTTGAGATTAGCAAGATATTGAGGCATATTGGCATTGGCATTAAAAGTGGGAATGGCGTCCGTCATGATAGAAGTAAAATTATTAGCGTCGGCAGTCGTGACATCAACAGGGATAACAGGCATTATCTTTGTAGCTTTAGTTCGAGTTCTTGCATTCGTGTGGAATCTCGGTGAGCTGTGGTTAGGGGGGACAGGTTATGTATGTGGCATTATGTAGGTCGGCCAACTGACGGGATAACTCGGACCGCGTGGTCAGCCAAATGTGTGTTTTATATGAAGTGGCTGACTGGCGGACTGAGAGTCAGGCTGCAACGGCTCCTTCTTAATGTGGCCTTTATGGCACTCCCACTCCGTGGGACTTGTGCCAGGTGTGGTGACACACCCAGGGACGGCTCCTGCCGCGCCAGCCACCTGCGCCCTCTCCAATCGCCGGTCTTCTTGACTCTGTCATGAAAACGGACTCAGGTGGGGGAGGAGTATAGAGTGCGGTAGATGCAGCGCAAGGCTACTATCACTTAAAACTAATCCACGCGCAATTCACCGTCCCTGCACCACCCTTCCGCGGAGCATACGGTAGACATCGTCGGACTACGCTGGTCAAACTGTCGTGTCAGACAGGTCAGCTACTACACTTATTACCCACACCAGTCAACTGACCAGCTCGGACACTGGTTGGGGCCTGTGAGTAGGAATAGAAGGGTGAGGTTGACGGCTCACGGAACGCGAAGAGTCGTGGCTTGGAAGGTTGCCAACTGACGGGATGACTTGGACTGTGCAGTCAGTCCTGCACCCCATCCTAGCTTGCTACTTATTCAATTCAGTAGTAGCCCCTTGGACTTAATATGGTTAGGTTTGATCACCTATTGGGTTTTCTCCTCAGCTAAAATTTATTCTCACTTTCTCTAGGGTTATGTAAGCTTTATGAGGGGCCTGCATTCTGGTTTTTGGTTAAGAGATTCGGCAGCCGTATACAGGTGTAGATTGCGGCCTTCTGTAGTTAGTTGCGTGCGGAGGGTGTCCAGGGTGGCGTTGGGAGTAATAGTGGATATGGTACTTCTGTTAATAGAGGCGACAGTATTATTAGTGTTACAAGTCGCGACAGAAGCAATACTAGCAGCCCCACCTTATTAGTTTTTATTCTACTACGTATATTACTGCTAATACCGGTATCAGCAGCGATAGTTATTGAATTTGTAGTACTGGTCATAATGGTATTACTTGTGTCAGTAGGTCTACCGCTACTAATACTGTCATTGCTAATTTACGTAGTAGTAATGGGGTAATGGTGTCTTATAGAACCCCCTGGCAAGATACGCTAATAGGAACGCCCTGTGATACAGGTGGCTTTGTTATAAATTATAGTGCAGTAATTGTTACGATTTAGGATTAACTTTAGAGTTACATTTAAATGTCGGTTACGGTCAAGGTTAGTTTAACGACACGGCAATAAGCATCGTTCTGCACAAGGCCACCTGTATAACGGGCGGGGCCATCCTTTTTCCGCGTCCTGCTAGAGTGGAGCATGAAAGGAATCGTCACCAGCCGAGCAGCAGCAGTGGTAGCAGAAACGCGCGGCATTAGCAGGATCTAGTAGCAGCAGCAGCAGCAGTAGCAGTAGCAGTAGCAGCAGCAGCAGCTAGCAGTAGCAGTAGCAGCAGCAGCAGCAGTAGCAGCAGAAACAGCAGCAGTAGCAGTAGCAGCAGCAGTAGCAGTAGTAGCAGTAGTAGCAGTAGCAGTAGCAGTAGCAGTAGTAGCAGCAGTAGTAGTAGTAGTAGTAGCAGAAATAACAGCAGTAGTAGTAGTAGTAGTTAGTAGTATTAGTAGTAGTAGCAGTAGTAGTAGTAGTAGTAATTTTGAAGGTATCCTTACAACCGTGATAGCAGCACTTGCAACGTTAGCCAGAATAGCATTCGGAGTAGTCGTTTTGGTATTGAACATAGCTGTACTACCAATTCAAGCAGCAACGACTGATTTATTTTCTTAAAAAATGCGTAGGTAAGCTAACTGACCCATTTTAAGCAATGAGCCTGGTGTTATTGCATTCCCACCTAACTACTGCTTAGTTTACCGGTTTTCTCCTTAGAGTCTGAATTTGAAGTTTATATTCTCCAATCGCGCTGAACTCGTTTTTGCAACTGGGGTGTAGTGACTGGAGTGCAGCCCCGAGAACGTGAGAGCGAGACGAGCACATCGTTGGACCTAATTGGTTTAAACTGCCCTTTGGCGAATGTCTGTGAAACGTTTACAGGAATTTAATGGCTCTCATCATCTTATGTCTTCCCATTTCACCAGGTTTTCCTCCTCCTCATCCTCATCCTTATTTCCTGCAGTTCGCTGCCTCCTCTAAATCATTTCCATGCAAGACTTGGTTTTCCCCCTCCCAGTTAGTTGTCTTTACTCACCTGCCACTGCGCTGCACTGGTTGAGGTCCGTAACGGGTTCCTGTTCTAACTTACAGTCGAGTGAGATTGTAGGCGAAACATAGTATGCTAAATACTAAGCCAAATAGTTCAAATGTTGATTGTTTTTTTTTCTTTTCACCGACGTGGCTAGGTAGACGCATCAAAATCTGTTTTCAATAGCCAAGCTGGGCGGATTCGGCTCTGCCAAAACGAGTACGGTCTGCGTTTGACGTGCGGCCTATCTGATGAAGTGCCGTTTATTTTACGGCCAGCGTAAGTGTCCGATCAAACCCCTGTGCGGTGTGTGCTGCACAGGCCGTATAGTTGCGATGACGCTGGCGCACATCACTTAGGCCACTGTCTTGCAGCACACCGTCATGCCACATTATCATCGGTTTCATACTCGCATCCCACTGCCAGCAGGAAGTCACGCAGGGTCGTGCTGCGCCGTGCATATGCGCTCACTCATTTGTGCCTGCAGCACCGCCCTCGATGTGTTCTGGCACACATCTGCCACAATAACCGTCTTGACTGGGGGGGGGGGGAGCCTCGGCGGGCGGGGAAGGCGTGACGCCAAGGCGTGCAGACGGCCGACCGAGGTGGTTGCATGCTACTGCTGCTGCATGGCCCTCTTCGTCTTGCCCCGAAGATTAAGACCAGCCTGAATTCCGCCAGGCCTAGTAACCTGTAGTTTTTAATAAGAATTTGACAGTATGGTAGTTACGGTGTCCCGGTTAATGAGTAGGTATCGCAAGAAGAAGCTGGACGCCTACCACTGAAGTAGAAGTGCCTTGTGTAAATACCAGACTATTCGGCACACTCATTAGTGGTCTGCTTTTTAACGCTAGTTTCCGCTGTAAATGTACCTTTTAAGGTGTATTTAAAACAGTTTGCCGCTGGTCTACTCCTTCTTCCGCAGGTCTTCGTGAAGTGTCGTGATATTGCTGTATTGTTGCTTTCTGTTATGCAAGGAAAAATATCGAGAAAAGTAAGGGAGCCTGTATGGCTATTTTGGACTTATTAGTCGTTCTCAGCCAGTATTGCCCAAACACAGGATTGCAGAAGCTGAACTTCGAACACGCATTTTCCGGTCGTTAAACTTTAATAAGTCCGACTGTTTATCAGGGAACCAGGGACCTGTAGTCCTGTCGGTTGCGACCGAGGATATTTTGGAAGCGACTTGAAAGCCTCAAATCCGTTTGTTTCACTTATAAGTCAGTAGCATCTACACAGTTTCTTGGCTTATCAGTCGCAAAACTTTGCTTTTTCATTTTATTTGAATAATGGGAAGTCCGTTTGGGCCGTCTGCAGACATGTTACCCTTTACCAGTTTGAGACTGTAAAAACATCCTATAAAGTAGTATGGAGACATATCCTGCCATCATATCTACCTCATGAAATAGCAGTCGTCTAAGCAAAGTGCATATTTCTGTTTCTCCCGTCGCCTAAGCACTGTACAATTGACAAAATTTGTACCGAAAAGGATTTGCCAAAATAACACGTCCAATGTTCCCGATGGTATTTCCTGTTCACGCCCAGGTTATTTTTAAAATAATACGCGTACTGCAATTAGCGACAGTTGAACCGCCTCGCTGTCTATTTACTCCTTCACAATTTCCGATGACATTGAAACTTTCCCACAGGTGGATGGATGCATAGAAGACGGTATTCCTTGTCCCGTTATTTGGGGTTTAGTTGTGCGCTCCTACAATATCCGGTAAAGACTTTAGGAATGTAACATTATTTACTAAGTATTTTTTTATAATTATTATTATTTATTTATTATTTATTATTATTATTATTTGCTAAGTAAGTACACAGTGTGTGACTGATCTCAGGAAATGTTCATCGAATTTCTGAAATGCTGTAATAGTAGTTAGCATTCAGTATAATTCAAACACGTCAAGAGGTCAGCCGTCTAAATGAACCGCCACATCCAGTAAAAACTGACTACTTAAGTCTCATGAAATGTTTTTTATCTATTTATTTTCAACGACATTATATACACATATTATATAGTATTGAAAACATGCACAACAATCTCCTTTATTATAAACCCTTCTTTGGAAATCAGGTGTTGCATTGTATGCGAACTCGGTCATTCCCACTTTACCCACACTTGTGGAGACTGTAGCCTGGAAAGGATTATAAAACCTTCGAAGAAGCCCAGGTTTCGGCTAATTGATTTTTTGTAAGAAACAAAAGACACTTTACGGATAATTACAATTTTACCCATCACTCATGAAGCCGTTCTGAGAATAGAAAAATGTAAAAACAATGCAGACGTCAAAATCTAGACAACTGGTTATTAGATAGTATTGAGGGAAGTACAAAAGTACATCCTGAGCTCCGCGTTGGACTTCGGCAGCCTCCAGCAGGTAGTGGACTGCTCAATTACTTTTAAGTTTTTCAACCGAAAGTTGATTTGCCTACCGTTTTCCTCTACTGCAAATGTACTATTGTCTATTTCGCATGTATAAGCGTACCCTACCCCATCCTCCTGCCCATCGCAAATCAAATCACCTAATTGCAGCGAGAAATTCGCGTTTTGATTTACTCGCATTGGTTGTGAGCATGTGCGTAATTGCAGTATGTTCTGGTTCTGCGTACTCGCCAACTGAAGGCTCTTGTTGTCTCACGCTTAATTAAGCAAATGAATGGCAAAGTGTTTTGTCCACGGACTTGAGCTTAGCCTTAAATTTTTGGGCACTAATTGTCCAAAAATTTTACCTTATTTTTTTAATCTGTTCAGGGGCGAGCTTCTTTGTCTCACTTGATGCAATCAGACTCTCTGGTCATTTTCCGAGGTTAAGGTTTTTGAGAAAAGTTGCATTTTGCTCATAAAGCTGACCAATCAGAAGCGGTGCAGTGTTCAATAACGCCACATACACTAAGGGCGTTACCTAAGCTAACGACCAAATGGGCGACTCAATCGAATAATTCCTTTCAAGAACCACCAACTACACAAATTTTTTTACTTAAAGTATTCAACGTTTTGTTCCTGGTCTGAATACCCTGCGATTACCGCTTTTTCGGTCAGAAAACAGGAGAGAAAAATGGCGTCAGCATGCATTTTCAGGGTTGGCAATACAAAGGAATGTCCGGAAGTAGCTCTTCAGCAGAAGGCTTTTCGTTCTGTGTTCTTTGAGCAAACAGTTTTACCAGGATGGAGTTCCTTCTAGAGGGTAATAGTGTGCCTTTTGAGAGGGTTTTGATTGGTTTAAAACGAACGTGTCGGACGCATGATTAATCTATTTCCTGCCAGCTGACCACATCACATCACAAGTGAAGAAGTTTTGCATCCCTCTAACATGCAAAGGTTGATAGTGGGGCTTCAAATTTGTTGAACTTATTTAGTGATCAATGGCTCCTGTTTCTCCCTCTTCCATTAGCCCCAATAACTGCTCTATCAAATGGCTCATTTACGCACACTTAACAGCTCCTACGCGATATAAAGCCGGCGCATATGTCCTCTGCAAAGAGTAATGCGTGCGTGTGTAAGAGAGCCGTCCACTTTGAAGGGAAATCAACGTCGCTGGGTCAATGTAGGTCTTGTGTTTACTTAGCTTCTTTAACGCCAGGGATTCTCACCAACGCTATGTGCACGCATGGTCACAGACGTTTGGGTTTTGAGAAGGCATTATCCTCTAGGGGCCGTCGTTCTACTTCACCCTCCCTCGCACCCACGTCCAATTACGAAGTCTGGATGCCCGGATTCTTCCGCGTAAAAATCTAGCTTGGAGTGTTTTTCTTCATCCAAGAGTCCCTCTTCCCTAAATAGAGGGCGATGAGCGTCTGGCACCTGTGTATGTGTGTGTTGGGGGGCGTCTGCACCTTTTCCGATCAGAATATTTCACTCTGAAATTCCCAGCTGAATTTCCTCAGCCTGATTTTTTTAAGGAAAGCATGTTTACATTGCAGTAATCCCTGTCAGCTTTTCTAGCGCTTATTTATGGACCTAACCCAGCGTTGACAATCGATGTTACTCTTCATGTGTACATCATAGTTTGCTCTGGCACATTTTGAGGTCGTGAAGAATTTCAAAACAAAACAGATGGAAAAGAGCTATCACAGTTATCTAAACGTTCGTTTTTCCATATCAAGCCTGGAGCTAGGGTATCTCCGAGTGTCCTCATGCATTATTGGACGGCTCGGCTCCATTAGCAGTCCCGTGTTTGCTCCCATGTCGTGTTCTGTGGTAATAAATCGGAACTTCCTTCTCACTCCATGTTGCTTGGATCTGCGTGTCACAGAAAGAGGCAGCTTGATCCGACATGGTCTTGTAATGGTAGAGTAGAGTGCTTACCGATCGCGCTACGGGACATACTCTGTCTTCTCCAATTGGTAATATATCCGATCACAGCCGACAGGACAACAACCCCTTGGCCCAAAGGTTAGAGATTTAGACTTCTAACCGACAGGCCTTCTGTTCGAATTTCCAGGTTTGCAAAACCTGATGTTGTTATGGCTGGCTGATGAGAGCTAATAAGCTAGAATTGTGAGTAATGTTATTCCGTGACAGTCCTTTTATCTGGGCCTTCCTCTTCGTCTTCCCTTCTTCCTTTATAGTCTTAACCATTTCACGTGTCTATCATGTTATTAGATAAGACAGTCTAATCCAATCGCCATTTATTCTCCTGTTTTACTGTGTGTTCAGGCCAATCACGTTTCACCCTGCCACAAAAACCGCTTTCGACGAAATGGTCACTCCTTCAATTCCTCTACGAGACGCTCTTGCTCGGTGCTGATGAACTCGTGATTCGTAAGGCCCCCGAACGCCGGTCATGCCTCGCGACTGAATGCGACTCGATACGATGGACCACTCGCCGCGCTTCGGTGATGTAAGGCGTGGACCAACGATGTGCTCGTCGCCCCAGCTTGCCATTGGGCGGGCAAACACCTCTGGACTCTCACCGCATGCCCCTCCGATCATCAACACTCCTTCTGCCAAGGAAGATGCCGGGCGCGACACTGACACCGACACCGCTGACCCCGTCGTCTACAGGGCGACAGAGAAGCCAGTTTGGAGGCCCTGACGCCTGGCCAGCTATCCTGCCGGGCAGCCGAGGGACGAGTCCACACCATCGGCCATCGAGCGCTACGATTGCCCGCGCCGGCCTCTTCGGCCGTTGTCTTGGCTGAATTGAGTAAGTGCGCGCAGTCGGTAGGAATGCTTCAGTCTGGAGATTTGCTTTTTGTTTCATTTAAAAAGTTTTCTCGATTTGGCCTGATATGAATGTGTACACCCTATAACTCTTTTTTGACGGAAGATCGCCTCTCATACAGGAATGTTGGCAAACGGACGGAGCCTTTTAGGGTATGAATGATATGGTTAATTTCAGTTTATTAAGATACAATAGGCTTGGGCGTTTGAGGTTCCTAAAAAGTATGCAGCGAGACCTAAAAAGCATATTTAAGGCCATAGGCTTGTTTTTACATTTCTTAACTCTGAATTCAACCGGATACAGTATAAGTAGCTCCTTTTGGGAAACGGCAAGGTAATTGCTTCGGCATCGGAATGGCAAGTGGGCCTTCGGTAAACCCTTCATTTAATCCCCTATTCTCATATTAGAGGTGCTCGTGGACCAAAACTGCTGGAGGAAGGCGTATTTATTCAGTATCCTTAGTTCAAATCGGTGTGCATCATTAGTCCGCAATTTGGTTTTCCTCTAGTAAATGCTTTGTTTCGGGCATGGTCACTCAGTCATTTATCTTCCAGCCATCTTGCAGAGACGTCCTGAATCATGGATAGGGACAGCGGCCCTTGTCAGGGGATTTCTGCTGACCGATGGCTGAAATAAATTTATCTCAGACTGGCAGCAGAATGGTCACGTGATTGAAAACAAATGCAGGCTCTAACAGGCCGTCGCTATGGGGTTTTTAGCAAAAATTCACCTATCCTTATAGTTTATCTTTCAACCTCGATGAGCTTCGCCGCCGCTTTAACCGTCGTTCTTGCGACTCCGTGAATCTGCGGGCGAAACAGGGATTGCAGATTGCGTGGGGAGCGGACTTCTTTCTCGAGTGTCTCGGACCGCATTTCATTTACTGGAATTTCCACGACTGGCAGCCACTTTAAACTTTGCCAGCAGTCCAAAGAACTTGGGATTAAGGAGAACTTTTGTGGCCTCCGAAACAGGACAGTAGAACTGGAACCGCCCACAATGCGGGTGTCTTTGCGCCAACGTCCAGGGGAAATAGGGTTAGGTTTATGGTTAGGGTTAGGCTTCAATGGAGGACTAGGGTTAAGGTTAGCGTTATAGTATGTTAGAGTTAAGTTTTGTTTTAAGGTTAGGGTTAAGATTAGAGCTATGGTCTAGGTTCACATTAGGTTATGGCACGGACATAACCGTTACTAATTGGGTGAGGCCTTCCTATTCCCGTGTCCTGTTTAAATGTCATATAAGTAATCCTTAGCGAACTGCGTTATATCTCTGGTCGGCCATCTTCAATTATTGACTTTGAGTACGCCATAAGAAAATAAAAGCGTTTCAACTTTATTCTCTTCATAAGTCTCGAAAGATCGACCTCAGCTCCTTCTCCATCACATGGCGTACATATAACATGAACAGATCCAGATTACTATCACTGTGATAAAACTCCGTGTATGACGCTTGTCGAGACCCGCGCTTACGTAAAACATGCGTTGTCGGGTGCCTCTCAACCGGAGTGGGTTTCACACACGACGGTTCGACCATCAGTTTCGAGGCCGTCCACCGTGTGCCCCATAGCATGATGGCGTAAGAACGTTAAACTTTAATAGTCTGCCACCAATTTTAGATGAACTTATGTGTGCTTAACTCCTGTTCCCTAGTCACTCGGTGTCAGGTTGTCCACCTATACTTGTGTAATTTCTTAAAAAGATCAGAATCTCCCCTCTCTCCTTCAATGCAGAAGAAACTTCACCCACATGAATGTTTGAATCCTTAATTTTCCTGCCCTACTCTAACCCTACCCTACTCTACAGGAAAAACCGGTGCATGCAAGTAAGAGCCAAATTCAGTCCCTCGTATGATATCCCAAACACGTCGGTTTCATCTACGTTTTTGGTTTGAGCAGCTATTTCGTCTTTCTCCTTGAATATGAACTGCCTACAAAGCCCCTTTGTCTTCAGCTGCCACAACTCAGCAATCGGTGGCGACTACGTGCGCTTTTAGGATTATGCTGTGAGGAGGCATCCTGTGGTACATAACTTAAGGCAAGGATAAACCGGGGTTCACGCTTTAGGTTTCGGCTCACCGCGTTTCTCCAAAGGAGTGTTCTTGCGCGTTCGGTCGTGACCGAAGCAGACACAGGTGTAAAACATGAAGAAAGGTAATCATTTGAGGGTACGATATTGGGTAGGTTTGATTTGGCCTTATTACCTCAAAAAATCCATCTTCATCCCGAGCTGCAGTGTCAACCCAGGTGCACCACCCGTGGATCGATCCCGCGATCCGTTGATCAGAAGTTCAACGCTCCAACCATTGAGCCACGGGCTCGTCGTCTTGTCGGTTTAGATCGGGAGTATTGACTTGCATTCGCTGCTGAACGCTCATCAATCACTAACATAACTCATTTGTTCCACTCTGCCTTGAGTCTCACCCTCGAGCCGCACCAGCAGTCGCACAGCGGCTAGTAGTAGAATTGGGGTTGGGTATGACTGGCTGACGACGACATATAAGCCAGAAATAGCCATTACAGTCTCCCCTTGTCTTTGTCGGCAATCTTCATCTCTGTTCTTTTTATGCCTTCTTTCTAGCCTTGTCTTTTATCAGGGTGTCGTTTCACTCTCATAAATACGCTTCCTAAAAATTTTAGTAAAAAGACAGGATGTAGGGTGCATTCAACGCCGAGAGCTGGTCAACCCATTCAGTCAGTAAACCTCAGTTCTCTGACACTTCAATCAGTATCTGCCACTTTTTAAAAATACGAAATGGCCCTGGTTGGTACGTTGAGAGGCATTGCCCTCTAGGATGCAACTTTGGCTGAATTTTAGTAGAACAAAGGGTTGTCTTGTTGTTGCTACCGCCATAGCTTTCATGCATAACTCGGTCCCCTCAGGATATTTGAATCAGGCTGCAAAGACTCTTAATTTGGGTTTATGGCACTCCCAGGCGCATAGGATGCGAGTCGCGGCTTTTCAGGTTTGTGTGAAAAATCTGGTCCATTCTGTGCGGAACAGACGTGTGTGGTACGCGTAGCCGGGATATTTAGCTTGACCAGTCACTGCGCCCAATCCCGCCTCCGGTCTTATTATCACTACCTTCACATCAGATCCAAGGTGGGTGAGGGAGGAGGTGGTGCCGGAAATGCCGCGCAAGTTTCCCAAAAAAAACTACTTCACAAGCAAATCATCGCCCCCATCTCCCGCCACGCAGTGGGGCACACGGCGGAAATCTTCGTTCGCGGTGATTCAATTGTCAAACTACTGTCACGGCCATTTTGACCTCTACCGACTGGCTGACCTTCTATTTGCCCGAACGTGCATGTATGCGCCCTGTGTTTTCGGGCCCTCACTGGGTTTCCAGTTATTCATGAGAGAGAGAGAGAGAGGAATACGCTTTATTTTGAAGTATCATTCATCTTTTTATCTCCTCAGTTAACTGCACTCCAATCAATGATTTCAGCCCCTGTCCGCAACGCAGCCTTAGCAATATCTTATCAATCATTCCTCTGCATTGACTTTGAAACCCCTTCATTTTGGTACAGCTCTGATTTAACAGTAAGAAAACCATCAGGCACGTCAAGTGGGGAATTTAATGGATAGCCAAATGAGTGCTCCTTTTGCCATTACTATTTTATGCCCCGGCGTCAGGAAGAAGAATCGAGAGCCACCCCGCGCCTTCCATCTCCTCTTTTATTCTTCGTTTCCTAAATGTTCAAGGCTTCTCACCATTTACTTGTTGGTTTGCACCCTTTTTAAACACCCAGAAGCACTTTACTAACAAGTTTTATGCCTATGCCACATCTTTTAGTCAGCATAAATCGGCCCTTGGTCCCGTGGGCCCTGACTTCCAGGAACGACGAAAGTCAGTTCATGTATTATTCAATCCTGACTTCGCTAACTACCAGACGGTTGGCGGTTTGACCATCCGAGTGGTCATGTTTTTGGCGACCGACATCTCTTGCATCACTACGGTAGTTTGGAAGAAACCATGTATCTTTCCAGCGTATAAACTGCAAGATCAGCGACTAATAGGCCGTCTTATTAGTATTTTATTTCGAACGGATTACCTGTTTCTTTAACATGTTTTGTCTATAAATAGACGTCTAAAACTTGGGAGAACTGGCGTAGCCTACCAGTGAATAGTCGAGGAAAAACTACTAAAACAGGCGGTGTGGAAATCAAACTTATCATTTTCGATATCACTTTTATGCCAATATACCAGCACTGAGCCATATGTTTAAACCTTCCAGTGGTGTGTTGTGCAGAAATAGCTGCCAGCTAAAGGCGCCAACAGTGGTTGACTTGCAATTCTAACAAAAGATGGGGGCAAACCTAAAGAAACTTGTTCGAATTGTTTCATTCTAAGATCGTTCATTAACATCTACTGAAAGTATAAAGTGCCGTAGTAGAGGAAATGGTTGCAGTGTTGCCGTCGTTGTAGTCTTTCGGTTGTCTTTTTTTCTGACTACTCATTTTTCAGCAGTGTGAGTTGTCATTCGATTACTGCGTTGGCGCCGCTGATGGCGTGGCCTCTGCAGAAGGAATTCATGCATACTTTCCTCTATAGCAGCAAAACCTCGTTTCTTGTCAGTCCGTAGGCTAAATTTTGCCCTTAAAACGTTAGTAGTAATGAAAAATGTCATTTTAGCAGGCCAGTCTCACAGAAGGCATATTCTGCTGTCTTTTGCAGTGCGCGAACGCCGTCAGAGGAGACGTGAACAGGCCCGTCTGAGCGGTAGCCGTGACGACGCTGACAGTCAAGAGGATCTCAGTATCGATGCTTCAATAGAAAGTCCCTCGGATCAGGCCCAGTCATCTGGCATCGCAAGAGTGAGGTGTTACTCTGTAAATACTTTTTTAAACTTTTATTTTAGCACTTGGCTGAGGAATCGCTCGTGGTCGGGATTTGGTACCGCGACTCTGGTATAGTGAAACTAAATTGCAGTTGTTATACCGCTATTAGCCCGTTGGAGGAGTGGGAAGGGGTAACGAGTAAAGTTTTATCAAGATCGCCATTTAATGATCAAATTTGTTTTTCGTGGCGATTTGGTTGTTAAAAACGGTCTGCACTGGTAAGTCAGGTAGAGTCTGGGGTTATGATAGATGACAAAGTATTGCAATTTGATGTCGGAGATAGTATGCTTGGAACAAGTTTCACTAAAGCTGCATTAACTGCTCGGCCCATCGTCTTCTGCGCTAGAGCCGCTAACGCCTCACGAATGACTGAGCCAGCCTGCTTTGATCCTTCCTGGAAGGCGTTTCATTGTCTGAGAGCTTGGTAGTGCTCGCGGGGATTACTGACGGGTGAGGCTCTCTGCCGATCAGTCAGTAGCTGATGTCCTGTGCTCTTCTGCAGACAGGGAGCCAATTCTGGTCGTTACGAACTGCAAAGCATTGTACATTTGAGTAGTATTTTTCAAGCTTTTCCACCTCTGTCGAATGCTCAGCGTCTCCTAGCGATCAAAATTCATCCTATACACGCTCGAGGACTTGATCAGTGGTCTCTTCTTCAGTGCCTCATCTTCCACACGCATCAATGTCGAGATGGCCTTTTGTTTTGCCCTAGACAGAGGTCCGAGTGGTCCACGAAACCTCTCGGATAGGGCTTTAATATTCACATTCTGTACTGATTTTCCACGCCTTATGCGAATGCTTCATTTAAGCAGTGAATTCTGCACATCGGCAGTGGGCGATAATTCTGTCTTCCAATCATCTCTTGCCGTCTTTTTCCTCACTTGCCCTTTCGCCAACGAAGTAAGAAGTATGACCTTTCATGACGGAGTATCAGGGAGTAGACAGTTCTCTTTAAGTCACTTTTAACCTCTAGCTTGCGCTTCGGAGCATCTGATACGCATCCGCGTCGAATGCGCTCGCCGGCGTGGCCTTAGTGAAGTGTGTTTATTTTCTTTAGTAACTCCTTGAACGCGACAATAACCTCTCTTAGGTCTCCGAGCTGTACGTCGCTGTATCGATGAGGACCATTAGTGTTATCCGTGCACTATCGATCGGGCGCTTTTAATGAACTATTGACTGATTTGCATGTTGTTGTCGAGAGACAAATCGACCCAAAGGTCAATTTTACGACTGCCTTCCAATGCGCCACTTGGTCTGTCGCATGTAACGATGACCGCCATTGTCCCCAGGAGGACTCTATGCTTGCATTTTTTCAAAGTGAAATGAACTTGCGCGGCCGCTACCTCATTTCGCCCTTCTCACGCTCACGCAGGCCAGGATGACTGACGATGGGTGCGAACGCATTAGTTGACGAGGCTGAAGCCACATCTCCGCATACTATACGTGAGCTCCACAGACTTCAACGACGAGGGGGGGGAGGGGGGCATCAGATATTTGAGAGCACTGAACAGTCCATGCTAAAAGGGAGTTATTACAGTGCCCCCTGGAGTCATTTAATGGACGAAATATATCATCAACTTACTTCTTGAAGTTTAAGAATCTTTTGATAGTTTCGTAAGTTTTGTTATGCAGGCACAGGCAGTTCCACCGACCCCACCATTGGCGTGCTGTGTGCTTCGGGAAGGCTCATCGAAAACCTTGAGACAGATGCCATTGAATTTTTATTTTTAAGGTCTTACGCAGCACAATTTAAATGCTCAATATTCTGCCGAAACTCTGTTATATTTAGAGGTTATATTTAGAGGCCGCTTTTTGCTGTGACACACAACAACGAGCAAGGTCTCCAACCACCCATCCTATTAATTTTCCCCATGGGTCTGGTATTTTCTGATAAGTTGTTCCGGTTTTCGGATAAATTCCATCAACTATTCGACGACAAATAGTAGATTAATATCAGAATTGATTTATAAATATTTGATTTACCTTTAAGTTTGATAATACGTGTGCTCCTTTTAGTATCCCAATGAGTTTTCACTCGGAGCAGAGGACTAACGAGCGTCGAAATTGATGCAAGTTAACTCGAGCACATATATGTTTTCAACCTAACAGGCAGAAAACAAAGTTTGCAAAAAAATTCACACATGCCCTTTGAAAGAGCTCCTGTACTTTGTTTAAACTTTTCTCCTAAAAAAATACCACGCGCGCACGTGGAATAGTGTGAATTACATCTTTTTTGGTGCGAAGTACGTCATAAAGTTGGTTTCTTTACGACCAACCACCTGGCATCGGGTCATTACTGGTGATCTACTTTTTGCTTAAATGTAGGCCAGAGGTCACCTCCAGGCCTTGTGGCGTAAACTACTAGTACGGAATCCTCTGGCTTCTCGGTACCTCTGTCGACTTTTTGACACCGCCTTGGGCTGACTGCAATTTTTTAGCAATTTCGGTTAGCATTATTTATCTAGCCCCCTAAACAGGACACCGGAATAGAAACGCCCGGCCCATGTACGCAAGGTGGCCCTGGGTATAACTCCCGGCAGGGGTAAACGTTCCATAAAAAAAGAAAAAAACTAAAAAAACTTAACAGTCGCCCCAATCTCATCCTACTCCCCGTGGAGCGTTGACTTTGCTCACGTCTTGCATTCGTCAGGATTACTTATATGGCCCGCTAAGCAGGATACGGGACTAGAAACGTCCGCCCAAGTAATCAAAAGGGTGGCTGTGCGCATAATTTTGAGGAAGGATAAATTCTCCCGTGCCCTTACCCTAAGAACAGGCCTAAACCGAACCTAAAACGGTAGCCTTACCCTACCTACACCCTCACGCTACAGTTATTCCAAACCCAGACCTTTATACTGAAAATAAGTCTAATCCCAAGCCTGACTGGAACCTTAAACCCTAATTTCTCCGCTATGTGGTGCAAAGCCGCCTGTATGGCGAGTGATTCCTGTTCTCGTGTCATGTTTAGGGGGCAGATAATTAATTCCTAACTTTTTGTCACCGCCTTCTTTTACACTTGTTTGTGCATTTTAGTGTCCCGTAAATGTTGTGCATACTCCCCGACACCAAGCATGTCTGTAGGGACTTCAAGCAACATCTTAACGGCATATCTTTCTGACTCAAAAAGGGGTACGATTTGTTTTGAAAAACTTTTTAAGAAGGCCCTTTTAGAGAAGCTGTTGGAGGGATGTAAATTAATACACCCTCGGGTCACATTGGAGCACATTAATTAAAAATTCTAAAACCAGGAACATCAGGTAAGTTCCCCTTTCCAGGCCTTTTGGATAATCACCAGTCCAGTAGGCTGGAGTTATGCCCTGCACCAAACGGCGAGCCAATTGCAGAAGTTTGCGTCTGACACCTTAACGCATAGCTCCTTTTATTTACAAATATTTTGGCTCGATACAAATTCATACACCCCTCCGTCCAGCACTTTGGAAAAAAGACCGCCTCTAACACGGGAATGATAGAAAAATGGGTTTTACCGTTAACAGCCTTCTCGAAAGGCTATTGGCCATTCCCTTTGAGGATCATTTCCCTGCCCCGTTCTCACAAATGGCCTGGCAGCACTTTATTTATGAGATCGCGCGTTTTCATCTTGGCTGCCTCGGTAAGGCATGGGTTTGAAAAATCTCCTCCCTATCCACAGTCCGGGACCTTTTGCTAAGTCTCAGGTAGATAAAGGCTAGAGTTAGGATAGGGTTTAGTCAAGGTTAGGGTAAGTGTTAGGGTTAGACACGCTGCATGAATGATCACGCTGGCAGTACAAATACAACTCCTTTTCTGCAACTGTCTCTGACGATGAGTTCGGGAGAGAATCCAAAACATCAGACCAAAGAAACATGTTCCAATGGTCTTCTTATTCTTCTGAGTACAACTACTAACTAACCGTTCAGAAAGGCCTGTTTCGTCTAAAGTTGCGAGCGCTTCGGCCCATCAGTGGACCCCAGCCGTAAAACCCATTTTACCGTCATTAGAGGTGATCCCGCACCAAAGTGTTGGGGGTGTATACATTCACCTCCGATCAAAATGTTTGCAAATAAAACAATTATGCATTATGGTGTTTGCAAACGGCGCAAACGTTTGCCATTGGTCTGCCATCCGGTTCATGTATTACGTGATTATCTCGCCCTGGCTGGTAGAAGTCGAACCACCTGTTAATATCAACGTTCAGCCTACGCCTAAAAACCTTCAAATAGACTGATTTACTCCGAGATAGGGATTAATTTTGGAGGGAAATTAAAAAGCAGCGATTTTTAAACTTGCGTATCTACCAGAAAGCACGCAGGGAAGGCTGGGGCACGCATCGATGAACCAGACCCCTCACAGCTGTGTTACAACGGCGGCAGAATACAGGCGAAACACGTGTCTGGGCTTTCATCTGGCAATTGCTGTCAACATGGTTACACCTGTAACTCCCTAAATATGCATTACTCCGGCCTACTGAGCTAGTGATTATCCCAAGTGTTGTGACTGTGGGGGGTGGGGGGGGGGGGTTGCCCGAGGTTACTGGCTACTTAACTAGTTAATTTGCCCCTACGTGAACCTCCTAGGTATGCCAAGAGCTGAGAAGATTCACGAGATACTTCTCAAGCGCGTACCTTTTGCCCATAACAAGTACCAGCTGCAATACAGAGAGCCTTTACAAAGAACATGCATCAAGCTGTTTACAAAACCGCTTCCTCTTGCCCCCGAATGATGTTTACCCCGAAAAGTGCGTTGTTGGTTTTGCGTCGGTCTACTTCGAGTAACACATTTTAACCTCAAATGGAGTAAAAAGAATTCCCGGTGGACGGTATTTTTACCATGCATCTAAAACTGCATACTGCTGGCAAAATCTCAAAAGTTGCCTTTGCACTGAAGAGATTACTCGAATGCATTAGTAGGAACGGCAAACGAGGCCCAATACTAGACTGTTCAATGCCAATAGCTTGGTTGACTGCATTAAAAATATCCTCAGCCCTTCAGCTAATCGTGACTGAAGTATTTTAGTTTTGCGGTGTTTTTTAAACCTATCTAAGTCTAACTTTAAAAAACGGCTGTATCGCAGGTGTTTTTAGGTCATATGTCCTTTTTGAATATTTTGGTCGCAAGCGGATTCTACTAGGAGGCAAAATCCGTATTTAACACCTTCGTGAGTGTGCCCCAATCACTTGCCTGGCGTATTTTCTGAAATACCTTCCAAAAATTGTTTCCCCTTTGGCCGTAATACAATTTTTAGGCGCATATATATATATATTGATATTGGACCGACAAAGACAAGGGAGAACGGAATGGCATTTCTAGTTATTAGCCGTCATAGTCATCACTCAATCTCAAGCGTGGAACACCTGGGATTCGAACCCGCGACCTTTGGTATTTGAGTCCCAGGTGTGCCACACTTAGGATTGGGTATGACTGGCTGATGACGGCTAATAAGCCAGAAATGGCTATTCCGGTCTCCCTTGTCTTTGTCGGTTCCATTTCATCATATGCTACACGTCGCTATGCGACTGCCTGTGAGTACTCTAGTCTGAGTTCCAGGGCACAACGGAACATAAATGTTCCTTAAGCAGATCGGTGAGCCCCGCACTATCATATATATATATATATATATATATATATCAAGGAAATATTTTCGGAAATTATTAAGTGCAGGACATGGAGTCAGATGATTCGGACATGACTTTTTAGGGTCAGACCCGAAATTTCAATGAACATTTGGGTCGAAGACAATCAACCACTGTGGAATAACCACACGTGTCTGGGCTTTTAGCTAGTACCTATGTCGGAAGTACGGTATAATGTCTTTGCCATATATATATATATATATATATATATATATATATATATATATTGAAGAAAAAAGCGCTCGTCGGAAAATAGAGTTTTACTCGTGAATTTTCAAGTTGGTCACACCAACCCATCGTCAGACGAAATGAACAGAGGAGAAATGAAATGGTCAGATAACCAGTTTGTGCTACAGGACAGACAAGGACAGACAACCAATTGGGGTGTGAGGAATGGGTACATGATTGGATTGGGGCCTGTTAGGGGGGGGTGGGGGGCTGTATGGGTTCCGACACAGGGAACCCTAACAGCCCCCCGCCCCAACAACTAGAAGAGGAGGTTATGCGAACTTTCAGACCAAAATGTGGGTCCGATACGTGGATTCTGCATTTGTTATCATAAAGACCTCCGAAGGGCAGCAGTTGTATCAGAGCCTGAAAATTGTTTTCATAGCTATTCAGTTTACTCGTGAAGAGGTAACAGGAGGTATCCTTCTTTTCCTCGACGTGAGTATCCAAAAACTCAGTGATGGTGGCCTTGCAACGAGCGTCCACCGAAAAGGCTATAATACCGATACCATACTTAGTTATGAAAGCAACTATCTTTCGGCCCATAAAAGAAGCTGCGTTCGAACCCTTTTCCACCCCGGGTCTTTCGTTACTGTAGTAGCGATGAACTACGCAAAAAATAACTCACTTACCTGTATCGGTTATTCCGACCCAACGGATACCCAGTCAGTTTTATGAAAAGCTGCTTCAAACACCAGAGGGAACCACAAACCTTCGGATCTAATGGAGAACCCGGACCGCGTAAATTCTACACCCTATCTTACATGCAGGGCATATCCGAAGCGATCGTCCGACAATTAAATCGCTTGGCATCTCCATTACACACAAACCGGCATCGTCCTTGTGCGCAAAACTATCCTGAGTAAAAGACCCCATACCCAAAGAGCAGCAACCGAATGTCATCTACCGCATTCCATGTGCTAACTGTTCTTACACTTATATTAGTCATACCGGCCAACGACTTGGGACGCGTATTACGAAACATAAACTAGCCATCCGTCGATGCAGCCCTTTTTCACTCGTCTTTGCGCACGCCCTTGAGTTCGACCGTCGCTTCAATTGGAATGGAACCGAAGTTGTTGCAATGGCTAACACCAAACAGGCGCGTGAATTCCTCGAGGCCTGGCACTCTATCACGACCAGCATCAACCGCCATGCCTATCTGGGCTCTCATTAAGAAGGCGTGCGTGCCCGGCTCACTGACTTGCGCCAACAACCTAACAGCAGCCGCTTATTTTTTCCTGACCATGTAGGATCTCACTGTCTCACCAACCCCTCCCCCTGACACGGCGAACCACAGCTGAAACTCTTAACACTTTTAACATAGACGCAATAACCTCTGTTCCCATCCAGCATCGATGACCATTAAGTTCACTATCTGCAGTCGCATTTACTCGCCAACCCCTTCCCCTCCGACACAAGGGGCCCTAACAGCCCCCCCCCCTAACCAGCCCGAATCCTACCGTAATTATGTGCCTATCCCTCTCACCCCAGTTGGTTGTCTGTCCTTGTCTGTTCTCTAGCACAAACTGGTCGTCTGACCATTTAACTTTCTCCTCTGTTCACTTCGTCTGACAACGGGTTGGTGTGACAAACTTGAAAATTCACGAGTACAACTCAATTGAATCGAATATATATATATATATAGATAGGTAGTCACGATCTGCTTCAAATGCATATCCGTTTGTGCCCTTTGGAGTTAGATAGAGCCCTCGCAGGTGGTCGCATAGCGACGTGTATATGATGGAATGGAACCGACAAAGACAGGGAGACCGGAATGGCCATTTCTGACAGCCGTCATCAGCCAGTATCACCAATCCCAAGTGTGGCACACCTGGGATTCGCGAGCGGTATTTTGAGTCGAACGCTCTACCATTTGACACGGGCTCGTTGATTTGTCGGTTGTGATCGGGAAGATGATGATAGGCTCACCGATCTGCTTAGGAACATGCATACTTCGTTGTGCCCTGGAGCTCAGACTGAGAGCCTCGCAGGCGGTCGCATAGTGACGGTGTATAGATGGAATGGAACCGACAAAGATCAAGGGAGCCAATATTTCTGGTTATTAGCCGTCATCAGCCAGTCATACCCAATCCCAAGTGTGGCACCTGGGATTCGAACCCGCGACCTTTGGTAGTCGAACGCTCTACCATTTGAGCTACGGGCTCGTTGATTTGTCGGTTGTGATCGGGAAGATGATGATAGTGGGCTCACTGATCGCAGCCCTCCCAAGTGTGCGAGGGCTCTAGTCTGAGCTCCAGGGCACAACGGAACATGCATGTTCCTTAAGCAGATCGGTGAGCCCCACACTATCATCATATTCCCGATCACAACCGACAAAATCAACGAGCCCGTGGCTCAAAATGGTAGAGCGTTCGACTCAAATACCAAAGGTCGCGGGTTCGAACTCCCAGGTGTGCCACACTTGGGATTGGGTATGACTGGCTGATGACGGCTAATAAGCCAGAAATGGCCATTCCGGTCTCCCTTTGTCTTTGTCGGTTCCATTCCATCATATGCTACACGTCGCTATGCGACCGCCTGCGAGGGCTCTAGTCTGAGCTCCAGGGCACAACGGAACATGCATGTTCCTTTAAGCAGATCGGTGAGCCCACACTACTCATCTCCGATCACAACCGACAAAATCAACGAGCCCGTGGCTCAAATGGTAGAGCGTTCTGACTCAAATACCAAAAGGTCGCGGGTTCGAATCCCAGGTGTGCCACACTTGGGATTGGGTATGACTGGCTGATGACGGCTAATAAGCCAGAAATGGCCATTCGGTCTCCCTTGTCTTTGTCGGTTCCATTCCATCATATGCTACACGTCGCTATGCGACCGCCTGCGAGGGCTCTAGTCTGAGCTCCAGGGCACAACGGAACATGCATGTTCCTTTAAGCAGATCGGTGAGCCCCACACTATCATCATATTCCCGATCACAACCGACAAATCAACGAGCCCGTGGCTCAAATGGTAGAGCGTTCGACTCAAATACCAAAGGTCGCGGGTTCGAATCCCAGGTGTGCCACACTTGGGATTGGGTATGACTGGATGATGACGGCTAATAAGCCAGAAATGGCCATTCCGGTCTCCCTTGTCTTTGTCGGTTCCATTCCATCATATGCTACACGTCGCTATGCGACCGCCTGCGAGGGCTCTAGTCTGAGCTCCAGGGCACAACGGAACATGCATGTTCCTTAAGCAGATCGGTGAGCCCCACACTATCATCATCTTCCCGATCACAACCGACAAATCAACGAGCCCGTGGCTCAAATGGTAGAGCGTTCGACTCAAATACCAAAGGTCGCGGGTTCGAATCCCAGGTGTGCCACACTTGGGATTGGGTATGACTGGCTGATGACGGCTAATAAGCCAGAAATGGCCATTCCGGTCTCCCTTGTCTTTGTCGGTTCCATTCCATATATATATATATATACATATATATGTATATATATATATATATATATATATATATATTGCTAATAGAAGCGAAGATGCGCGTTCCTGGAAATAAATGAGAAGAAGAGGCGATCACGGGAACCATGGTTTTATTGTCCTGACGTTTCAAAATCAAACAAGATTTCATATATATATATATCGGGTAAATAATTTCTGAAATTATTAAGTGCAGGACATGAAGTCAGGTGATTCGGACATGACTTTTTAGGGTCAGACCCGAAATTTCAATGAACATTTGGGTTGAAGACAATCAACCACTGTGGAATAACCACGTAATGCCCATTCTACAAACAAGTAGTACTACAAGTAGTATGAATCTTATATGGCAAAGACGTTATACCGTACTTCCGACATAGATACTAGCTAAAGGCCCAGACACGTGTTTCGCCGATGTTTCTGCTGCTGTGTGACACAGCAACGAGGGGTTCGGCTCCTCAGTGGGTCCCCAGCGTTCTCTATGCGGTTTCTGGTAAATGGACTCCAGAGAATAATCGGGTAAATAATTTCTGAAATTATTAAGTGCAGGACATGGAGTCAGGTGATTCGGACATGACTTTTTATGGTCAGATCCGAAATTTCAATGAAAATTTGGGTCGAAGACAATCAACCACTGTGGAATTACCACGTAATGCCCATTCTACAAACAAGTAGTACTACAAGTAGTATGAATCTTATATGGCAAAGACGTTATACCGTACTTCCGACCTAGATGCTAGCTAAAGTCCCAGACACGTGTTTCGCCGATGTTTCTGCTGCTGTGTGACACAGCAACGAGGGGTTAGGCTCCTCAGTGGGTCCCCCAGCGTTCTCTATGCGGTTTCTGGTAAATGGACTCCAGAGAATAATCGGGTAAATAATTTCTGAAATTATTAATTGCAGGACATGGAGTCAGGTGATTTGGACATATATATGATGGAATAAGCAACACGTCGCTATGCGACCGCCTGCGAGGGCTCTAGTCTGAGCTCCAGGGCACAACGGAACATGCATGTTCCTTAAGCAGATCGGTGAGCCCCACACTATCATACATATATATATCTGACAACTTACTACTTCGGTTAACGCTTCGTGCCTTGGTTTATCTCGTTATAAAAGTTTTAATCACTGCCGATATCGAGTATTTGAAACTTTAATACTAGACTTTGTCATCCTGGTTTCATTCCGGTCACTTTGATCTCCGGTAGGGAGATCTAAAATTAGTGTTTGTAGTACTTCTCATTCGTTTGACAGTGACCCATCCTTTTCGCAAGTGCCTGCTAAGCGCGTATGCGGAATGCACGCCTAAGTAAAAAATTTTTTTTGCATCAACCCGTCAAATACCCAAATTACGAAGCGAACAAACTAGGAGAGAATTCACTCGTGCTTGATCGTCCAGAATTTTGTACGTGTTGACATTAACAGCGTTCCCTAGAATCGCAACTCCCGCGCATGGATCTTCATTTTGCCTTCGCGTAGTTAAAGATGACGGTCTTTTCCTGCACTCCGAGATGGCTGTTTGCTTATTGTCCAGATCAGTACGCTTTGCGAGTCTAAAAACAGAGATTGCGGATTACTTTGCACGACTGACAGACCTATGACAGTTCAGCGGTCGTAAACGACGATATCCGCTGGGTGCCCCACAGGCAGCGAGTGCAGTATCGGTGACTTACGTGTAAATTAGTTTATGGTGAGGCCGACTTGCGCAGTCTCCAGCACTTTCCCTTCCATCACCCACCTTGCATTAATAACTGTCGATGTGTTAGGGTAGCCCTTTTACTCGTCCCCCAACCCACTATGCAGCAAACCAATGGGCTAAACACAGAGCTGAACTGACGTGCCCGTTGTCTTTACTAGTTTTTATCGAAAAATATGCCTCTATTAAACGAGGTGGAAAGTTGCAAATGAAATGCATTATACGGATTTTGCAATAAGCACACACGTTTACTTAAGTCGTCATGACCTTTTTGCCTCGTTAAGACTCATGACACCCCCATCTACCCTTTTTTCTAACCTAAGAAACAGCTTTCGACTGCATCATCTCCCCCCCCCCCCCCCCCGGAAGACACCACAAGATGGGCAGTTGCTGACTTGTTCCTGACTTCCTTCTGTCTTGCCGCAAAATCGATCAGCACAACTCATTAATAGATAATTAGCCCCCCTCTCCACCTGGCTGAAATGTCAAATTGTACAAAAGTTGATTCTCCTGCCAAGAAATAACGTTAGTACAGTTACCTAAGGCTTAGGTTTTGGTGAATGCAGATCAGGGTATCCAGAAATGCTGACCCGTACAACCCTCTCATTGATATGAGATCCGAGATCTGTTCTTTGAAGACTTCACCAGGGGAACTTATGGATTAGCACGCGGGTAAGTGAACTGTTGTAAGTTGGTCAGCTACTTCGTTTGGTCCCATTGTCTTGACCTTGGAAGAAGGTGAATGAGGGAAGCAGGAAGTAAGGTAGACGCCTTTTAAGTCAGCTCACGTGTTCGTAACCGGCGATGTTCATCCCTTGCTGCGAGCCAAATGTCGTGAAGCATTTCTCCACTTGGCAGGTTGTCGTAAAGCCGTTAAGACTAATTCTTGCTTTGGTGACCTGTTTTTTTTATGTACCTTGGCATAGTGTGGAAAAAGTGTTTCATTGGTTATTAATAGTAGTATTTTCCCAGAAAATAGGTGTCCTTTGGTGGAGTTACTCGCGTGCCCAAACTGTCCAGCTAGCCACCTCTGAGGCTTTTAAGGTTTAAACATTGGTGAGCGTACAATAATATTCGTATCAGAAGCCCTGCTTTGAAGGACTGTTTGATGTTGGCGGAGGGAGTGAGTTCAGGTCTGCGCAATGTCTGCTTTGACTTAATTCAGTGTATATGCCAGTCACAGTTGCCTTATTTTGCAATGTTGATCCTCATCCAGTACGGCGGGTGAGTATTCCGAAAGCTTAGCAACTGGAGTATCCGCGGCGATATTTATAGACAAAATGCAGTTAACTAAGAAGAATAGTAATGTCTTATAGCTTAGTTTCCAGTTGTGATATAGGCAGAATGTGGTCTGGTCGGTCACCTGCGAATCCATCGCACGGAGGCTAGTGAACCAGTGCCTGGGGCTCCGACATACATTCGACGCGCCTGCCTCCACGGCCCTCACTGTTCCCGCACATTTACACACCGCATGGGCCTACTAGGACACATGCGCCCCCATGACCACCTGCGGTAAACCACCGGAGGCTAAGCCACATCAGCGCACACCATCTACACTAATACATAGACAACACCCTCACAATCATCATAATGTACCTGATAAAATCACGGTGTCCTAGAAACCGTGGCTTGGAAGGCTGCCAATCTGACGCTTACAACAGACCACGCCGTCGGCCCAGTGTATGTGCTGGCTGACCAGTGGACTGGGAGTGAGACGGCGATGGCTCCTCCATATCCCCTGATTTAGCGAATCCTGGTGTGTGCGTTATGAGGGCCAGGTCGTGCTGTGGCGTGCGAAGACGGGTAAGCCGACCCGTCAATCGATGCGCCCACTCCCACATCAGGTAACTGACTGGCTCGGATGGTGGTCTGATTTTGGGGGTGGGGGAGAGAGTGAGGTCGACAACTCAGCGCATGTTCCTCACTATAAACAATCTGACGCGCTTGAAACTATCACGGTGCGCTAAAAGCCGTGACTTGGAAGGTTGCCAAGTGACGGGATAACTCGGACCGCGTTGTCAACCCAATGTGTGTTTTGTGTGGAGTGGCTGACTGACGGACTGAGAGTCAGGCTGCTATGGATCCTTCTTAATGTGACCTTTATGGCACCCCCACTCCGTGGGATCCGTGCCAGGTGTGTTGGTACGCCCAGGGGCGGCTGCGGTCGTGCCCGCCACCTGCGCCATCTCCCATCTCCGGTCTTCTTGACTCTGTCATGACACCGGGCTCAGATAGAGTAGAAGGAGAGAGTGCGGTAGATGCAGCGCAAGTCTACTATCACTTTAAACTAAATCACGCGCAAGTCACCGTCCCTGCACCACCATTCCTTGAAGCATGCGATGGACATCGTCGGCTATCTATTAAATAACACGAATTTTATAGGCAACGTATGGTATCCCACAGTGATGCTGCCGCATGTCGGAGGCAAAGCTGGTCTCATAATCCTGACATATATAATTTCGAAGCTCCACTATTTCCTTACTATGGGCCTTAATGCTTCCCTCACAGTGCTTACTTGCTCTTTTAACTGTCACATCTAAGCTGGACTCAAGTCGTAGGTCAGAATCCTATAGACATCACCGAGTTTTTGTCAGAATTTGGTTAACTGAATTACTGAACTGAATACCAAAAACACCTATTAAAATTTCTGAACCCTAGGGGTGCTTTTTTAGATTAATCATTTGCTGAACAGCGCGATTAGGTGAATCTTGGGTTTATTACGCACTGAGAAGACGCATCTGCAGAAAACTCACGCACTGCCGTAGGATAGAGGGCGTTTCAAGCAGCCTATGCATTAATATTTTACGACGTGTACCGTTATCGCTTCCTAATACCACTACCGCGCACGTTCTTCGGAACGCTTTTTTCTCATCCGGATGCTTGGTTATGCATTCTGGCGTAAAACAGCCTCTGAGAGACAAAAAGTTGGAAGAAGGTCAGTGTCAGACCCTGCTGGTGGAAGAATGAAGCTTCTAGTAGCAAACTACTTTTTACTCCCTGTTTGGCGTTCGTGCAGTGCTCGCGTGAGGTGAATCGCACGCAGTAGGCCGAAAAACGAGTTGTCAGTTGACATCATTCACAACAATTGTGTGACGGAAGTCTGAAGAGGAAAAGAGGGCTGTTTGATTGTTCAAATTTTGTGCCACTGCTGATGTTTGCGACAGCTGTAGGCAGGCTCGGTGTATGCCCTCTGTTGCATTTACATAACCACCCGTGTACTTTTGTAACCTCGCTTTTCGGTACTTTTTGCTGACCTAGACAGGGGGATGTTGTGTTGTTATAACTTTTCTCTTAGCCTCTGCACCCATTTGACCTGACAGGTTATTTCCTCCACTTTGGGGAAGGAAAGCCACCGATTCTTTCCTGGCAGCAGTACGCGCACTGGCACCCTTCCTTTGTAAGCTCAGTTAGAACAAGTCTTCGCAGAGGCCTCATTAAAGCACCACCGCCTGACCGCAATCTTAAGCCAACATGAAGGACCCCTAAAGGTTACCGCATCAAATCGAAGACGCAATACCGGAGTGTGCAGGCACAGTGACCGATATTATCACGGATCCTGACGAAGGGTGTTAGCCGGAAAGAAGAAATTGGCACACCTGCGGGGTGTCAAGGTCACCCAGGCGATGTGGGAATTTCGCCCACTGTGATGAAGGCTAACAAGTAGGGTCTTATTTCGACCTTATTTCGACCCTAACTGGCAGCTGAATGCCACACTTTCCGGTAAGGATTACTTGTATAGCCCCCTAAAGTGGGCATGGAAATAGGAACCGCTCGCAATACAGGTGACTTTGCGCCAAATTCCTGATCAATTAGGGCTAGGGTTACGGTTAGGGCTTAGGTTAACTATAGGGCTAACATTTACGATAGGGTCAGTGTTAAGATTAGGACTACAATTTTGGTTTACGTTAGGGCTGATATGAAGGATAGGACGCGGTAATATTTACCCTTCCTGGAATTATGCGCCGAGTCACCTTTATTACTTCGGTGGAACATTCCTATTCCCGTGTCTTGTTTAGTCGCCCAAATAAGTAATCCTTGCCTTGTTTTTTTGCCCTGACTCTGCTCATCTCATATCAGGGCAATTTACTTACCTCTCGTAAGAAAAGACGCGTCAAGAGGTGGACGCTCCACAGTGTATGTGTCACACCTAACCCGGCTATTAGAAGGTACAGCCACTGTGTTCAGTCTCTTGGGTGGCTAAGTTGGGTCGTGTGTGTCACGCAGGGGCAAAAGTATTTTGTTACTTCAGCCTCTGTGCCCGCGCCACCTAAACTCGCGTTGGATTTCTCGTGCGATTCGAGGGCGCGGAGGCTGTGGAAAGGTCAAGTGAGGCAGATGCTTCCGCAAGTCTGCTTCGCTCAGCACGGAAACGCACCTCAGCCACTGTGCTGAACCTCGTCGTCTGCGACGGTTGATTGCTGATCGTCATGCGACCGCCTGCTGGAGCTGTGCAACCTCGGGTACGAAACGCCCAGTTCCGTTCCCAATGCCTGATATCGACCTGCATGACTTAAGCGCAGCCCGATGAAGGCGTACCGTACCTTTATATGGCCTTTGTATTGGGCCAGCGCAATCCCTTGCGTGTAGGGGGGGGGGGGGGAGGACGGGTTGGGGCAAATTTTTACTATGAGCGTGGACTCCACCCCCAACGACTGACCTTACAGATGCCAGTGCGTGATCTGGGGCCGGGGTCATGTACTGATGTCAGTTCCAACGGAACCGCATTTACTGCTGCAGAGCGAAGACGTTTGCGACCAACGAGATACGTCCTTAGAAGGTCCTGCACAGACCACAATTGCCTTATCGGGAGGTACAGAGTGGGTTATACACTGCGTCAGGATGATAAAAATCAGGAAGTTTTGTTTTTGTTAGTTATTTTTATAATTTCAGATTTTGAAGGCCACATTTCATAAAGTTAGTAATGACAAAATTCATGAGAATTGAGCCGGTCACCATGTTATAATTTTGCTATGATAACCAGAAATTGCTTGTTTTGGCTAAAAGTGCTTGTCATCGACGTTTCGCAACTGGAAATACGCCCTATAATGGCATTATACGTAATTTAGTTGCTGGATTTTAGCGACAGAGGTGTGTGATAGATCAATCACATGTAAAACAGCCGTGCACCGGTACATGAAGAGGGTGAGGCGAGCAGTGATGCAGTTCCTGGACTGTACGCAATTTCCGGAAGTGTTGAGCTTTGCTTATACAGACAGGGACACTGAAATAGCCATTTCTGACTCTACCATGGGGCCCTGATCTCGGGCCATACCCTCGAGATTCGAATCCGCGTCACTAAGTCATGGAACATAACTCTCACCAATGCGCTATATTGAATGGATCGGTAGATCGGCAAAAGCTGGCCTAAAATCGATTTTCATAGCATTGTACTTGTCTTATTTATTAGGCTATCCAGCTGGAGGAGAAACGGCGAACCGTGCGATCACATCATCCACTGGATCCCGTCTCCGCGTCGCGTACCCCAAATGCCAGTTCCGAACCACCTTTCAAGACGCGCTATGCGACACATAGTTTTGCTTGTAAGTCTGCCCCTCCTTCTCCTCCTGCAAAGCCTTACCCATTACCTCCTCCTACATGGGAAGAGAATTTTTGATTTTTGGCACCCCACTGATCCTGCTCTCCTCTCTTTGTCCGAAAGGTGTATCCATGTTGCTTTGGTTTTTCTCCCATTGTATAGGGGGAACCTAGATTATCCACAATTATTAGGGCAGCTGACTTGTTCCTTATGACTGATATCCCGGTTGGCATACTTCCTGTACCGTTTAATGGTGACGATTTTCACGTCCATTTATAGTATTTTCCCTATACCAACTTTTTTACTCCATCTTTTGTCTGTTTTGCTGCCAAACCAGTGTTTTTTCTGTTTGAAAATACCGTAATTGTTGAGATTCGATGCTGAAACAATTGCCTACTAGCGCTTCTGTCTTTCGATGTCCGTGGAAAGTAACACTTACACTTTAAATTGGTATTTTATGCACACTTTTCGCAGCAGATACTTGCCAGGGTGATTTTCAAAATGTCATTAAAGGAGAACTGGATACTTTTTGCCAGATCATTAAACTCTGCCAAATATTAGCGTGTTGGTGCGCACGGCATTGCAGAGTGGACTACCAATCAGTGAGTTTTATGGAAATGATCCCCAGCACCACTCCCCTCCACTTTCACTCCTCTCCTGCACCCCTTCCCCCTCCCAGGCATGTCTTTGAAGTGGAACTGCTACTTTTTGTCTCGTTCACAGGTGATCCAGTCGATGAAGGCTGTTCTTATGACTATGTCAACGCTAATTCTCTTCATCCTGTTGATTCAAAACCTCGAAGTCTGCACCAGAACGTGGAGTTTGTTATGATTTCCGTATAGGTCTAAACTAATGACTTCCAACCGTGGTATTCGACAGCATCAACCGGCTTATTATTCCCTAGTTAGTATTTCGCTGAGCAGAAACTCGTGTAAGCGGTTTTGCTGAAAACTCATTTTGCCGGTGTTAGCTTTAAATCGTGAGAATAGCTTCTATCGAACCCCCCCCCCCCCCCCCCATCAAAACTTTATAGCACCTTAACCTGCAACTTCGGGTGGATGCATTCTCGTACAAGGATAGGGCTAATTTTTGTTTCGGTGCCATTTGGTCCCCTGCAGTTGAAAAGCACTCAGGAGCAGTCGAGGCCTGCCTGAATTGCTAAGATTCGATATTACAACTTGGCCTTGGGCTCCTCCGTCTAGTCTTGGACGATGGTATTTTTTAAGACCGTGAAATTGCCATTCATAAACTCATCGCATCTGTCCATACCTTGTTGTTCACATCCACTGCCAAATTTTATGAATGCTATATGCTGGATAACATCCTCATAGTATACAGAAATGGGGCATTTTCTGTCGCTTACAAACTTTGAATACAAGTGTAACAATAGTTCAGCTTAAAATGATTGAGCAATTGATAATAAAAGCTTTTTTAATCCGAAGGATACCTTTTCCTTAAGTATAAAATGTGAAGGAGATGTAATTCGTTACCAAATGAACACAATGAAGAATATTTTCGTGCGTGTTTTCTATAAAATATGCTTCAATTTTTAATCTCATTGAAAATCCATCAAAAAAAATCATTCTATAGATATAGTCATTTCTTATAGGATCTTTTTTTGCTAGGCGGTCGAAACGAAGCTCGTTTAAAAGCCGGCCTACTGACTTGAGTGAAATATATTGGGATTGTGATGCAAGATAATAAATAGTACAACCACATGTGAATAATTTTTTTCGAAACAAAACTGCTGTTTGGGATTTCGGTTAACATTTCATGAGGTAACATATCAACTCTATTTTTTAAATGATCAATGAATATTACATTTGACCCACTTGTGAAACAACCGGCAGCCTCGGTGGAATACGAACCCACACCAGCAAGGGGAAGGCTTTAGTACAGTCACCTGAGCTACGAGGCCCTCACCGAGACCCGTGAATTCTATCCCACCGAGGCCGCCGAGTTTTTCACAAGCGGGTCACATCTGCCAAAATCCTATACTAATGAACATTAGCTTGTCGTCATCTTCAGCTCAGTTTACTTTATTGTTAACGCGTCTTGTCATGATGAATGTTTAACACATAGGGCTTTTGGACAGTCGGCCTAATGAACCTGGACGTGGGTGTATTACTTCGAGTCACACCATTGTGAATTTGACATTAGCTCACTATCCTAAACTCTTCGTTTGTATGGCTAGTGTCTTCTGACTAGCAGACACCTCTGCAGACCCTAATTTTCCTGGGTTAGCAGCCCGCGATTTAGGTAGGCTCTTTCGGGGTTATTTACTTTTTCGCGCTGCACACCACACGCAGAGTCTATCGACCATAAGTCGCTACTCGATATCCTCCCTCCGCCTCCCCAATCCCAGCCATCTTCTTTTCCTATTCTGGCAAAAGGCTGTTCACTGTTTACGCTCTTTCACGCACATTTATTGCACAGCTGCCAGCGGCCTCTAACAGCACTGCCGTCGTTGCCAGACCCACCTGGGTTGTAAAGCAGTGGCTTTTGTGCTGTCAGTCTTTGTTAGGGCATCCCATTATTTTTCCTTCCTCAATTAAAAGGTGGGGAGTAGGGCCCGGCTGATGATCTTGCTGCTTCCGGGGGCTCCAATTGCCTTTCAGTGTCCTCCAACTGTTGGCATAACCCTTGGTTGGAAAAACCCTTATGTGTAGGCCGCAGTGTGCACTATTTAGAAGCCTTTATAAGTTAAACGCGAGGCAACTGTCATCAAGTGAGTGATATTGCAAGCAGCAACGGTTGTTTTTATTACTGTTCATGATTTGCGGACAATGTAGCAGCAGATTCCAGTGCGTGTACTGGCTTCCGCGACATAATTTTATTCAGGCTTTTGAAGATGCCGCTGTTTATCCCCTCGTCTTTCCTCTCCCCTGTCCTTGACAAATTGTGGATCACCTCTCCTCCCCCCCCGCCCCCTGCTTCCACCTTCCTTCCTACTGTCCACCTCCGTCGTCTATCCGTACGTTTTTCTCTCACTCCCTTCAGTGTCATTCCAACTTCCTCCCCCACTCCCTTCTTTGAGTCCATACTCCTGCAGCTGCATTGTCTCCTCCTTCGTCCTTTTAGCTTCTGGTTTCCTCTCCCCATTTCCTATACTCCGACACTGCCAGCTTGACAGCTCTTTGAGTCGTGCATTTGTCTTTACCCTCCTCCTCCCCTTCCCCCACTGCCACATCCTCTCCTGCGTTTTCCCCTTTACTGACCTTCTGTTTACTTACCTGCATACTCTTGCCTTGCTTACTCCTGCCTGATGGATGGCATATATATGCGCTCCTTTGCAATTGGATGTATGCCTGCTCCTTTATTTATTGTTGGCGCTATTTTCTCTCTCTACGTTCGCTTCCGCATTATAGTTGGTTTCTTTCGAAACTGCTCATCGATGGGTTACAGGACTTCCTCGTCCCGTTGTGCCTTTGGACTCATTCTAGAGCCGTGCCAGTACCCGCAGAGCCGCTAGTGATATAGGCAGAATGATATTACCGACCAAAACACGGGAGACTGGAATGGTTATTTCTGATTTCTTAGCCACCGTCAGCCAGCCATACCGAATCCCAGGTGTTGCGGCACTCGAGGCTCGAACTCGCGAGCTGTTGGTTAGAAGAGCCCAACGCTATAACCCACTGCGCCACGAGCTTGTTGCCTTGCGCCTACTTACCATATTTACTATTCCGTAGTAAAACCGAGAAGACAACGAGCTCGTGTCGCAGTTGGGTTAGAGCTTTGGACTTCTAACCAACAGGTCGCGAGTTCAAGCCTCGGGTGCCGCGTTTGGGTATGGCTGGCTGACGATGGCTAGTAAGCCAAAAATGGCCATTCCAGTCTCCCTCGTATTTGTGGATAGTATCTTTCTGCCTACCTTTTATATTTATTTCCGATGTATTTTAATTCACTTCTTTCCGCATTTGGCCACCGATTCATTTTCGGAATTTATCGTTTCGATGGGAATCGATTATGTGCTCCACCCCCCAGGACAACATTGGAATAGGAGGGCTCCGCCCCCTCCCCCTTGGTGGCATGGTGCTAACTTTCAGAAAGGCTACCTGTTCCCGGGTTCTAACTCTAACACTAGCTCTACCCCAAACCTTTATCGTAACCCTAAACTTGCCTCCACAATAATCTTAATTTTTCTGGCTTGTAGCGCAAAGTCACCTGTATTACTTGGTGTTCCTATTCCTCTGTCCTATAAACGATCCCTACCCTCATTTCTCTTATCAATTTTAATACTTTCTGTTTCTCCACTCTACTTTCTCTCGTTATCCCAATTTTCTCCTCCCTTCATTATCTTTCATGCCACCTGATTCCGTTCTCTCACAGTTTTGTTTCTGCTCCTCTTCGCGTTCAACGCCCCCTTACTCTCACTGGCTTCTATCCACTGTCTTAACGCCTCTTCTCAGTAGAACACGGACTTATAACCTCCCCTCACAGGAATCCAGGTTAACTTCCACGAAGGGCACCTTATCCAATCCTTACCCCTAAACTTAAACGTAACCCTAACCTTTATCCTTCTACAATTTGTCACAACGTTACCCTATTTGGAGGAGGGGGGTTCTACTCCTCTGTCACCCTCTTATTTTCTCACCCACCCTTTTCTTCTTTTCCGCAAGGTGCTTGCATCACTTATCAGTCTTTTTCACCTCGTTTCATGTTTTCTTTCGAAAAATGCACTGACCCCTTATATTTCCCCCTTTGCACTTTTCCTTTCCAAGAGCATCGCCTACTGTTCGTCTTCCTTTTTTATTCTTCACCTTTATGATTTTCCCTCTACCGCTCTCGCTCTTTTATCTGGTGCCGCTCTCACCCTCCCCCCTCCCCGACGGCCTGCCGCCAACTTCTTCTTCTCTCAATCATTCTCCTTTGTGTCAGGTCACCCCTCGGTTTAGCGCACTGTTTCACTCCCGATTATTTTTGGTCCACCTCGTGTAGCCCCTTCGCGAGCCAGTCAACGATCCTCATGCAGTCCACACAGACTGGGCTACTCGTTAGAGTTCTTAACTTTGGGCAACCGATTCGGGACTGCCAGCGACTGGCCGACATTCGGCCAACTCCGTAAGACAGTCTGCAGTACGTGTCATTTTATGCTGGTGGGTTTCTTTTGCACGAAAGCCTCCACCAGCCCTTCCTCCGCCCTCGCCCCCCTCCCTTCTTAATAGTCAACACCAGTGACAACATTGCACTCCCCGCATTCGCACGTTTGCACATCGGTTTTGTTGTGGAACCTGCTGAGCTGGGAAGGAGGGGTGACAATGGAGGACCTTCAGCAGCCACATGCATGTGCTATTGCACTTCCCTTTGCATGATCCAGCCCCTTCCCCCCACTCTTTTTTCTATCTCCTTCTGTTCGACACCCAGAATCTGGCTGGTGCGCGGCACTCGATTTCGTACAAGTTTAAGTGAGCGATACGATTGACCCTCCTCCTCCTCCTCCTCCTCCTCCTCCTCCTCCTCCTCCTCCTCCTCCTCCTCCTCCTCCTCCTCCTCCTCCTCCTCCTCCTCCTCCTCCTCCTCCCTCCTCCTCCTCCTCCTCCTCCTCCTCCTCCTCCTCCTCCTCCTCCTCCTCCTCCTCCTCCTCCTCCTCCTCCTCCTCCTCCTCCTCCTCCTCCTCCTCCTCCTCCTCCTCCTCCCTCCTCCTCCTCCTCCTCCTCCTCCTCCTCCTCCTCCTCCTCCTCCTCCTCCTCCTCCTCATCCTCATCCTCATCCTCCTCCTCCTCCTCCGCTGTAATATGAAAGCCCTGTCTCAATTGTGGCTCGGATTTTCCCATCACACGGAGACTGGAATGGCCATTTCGGATTTATTACTCATCAGCCGGTCCTACCCGATCCCCCTGAGTTTCGAACCCACTACCCGTTAGTTACAATTCCAACACCTTAATAATTTAGCGACGCGCTTGTTTTCCTGCTGGGTTTGTTATGGCTGGCTGATGATGGCTAATAAACCAAAAATGGTCATTCCACTATGCATTGAGACATATTTCTGACGATAAAAATAAGGTCTGAGTGACCGCTTCTGACCTATTTATCATCTATAATATCTAGTCATATTTCATCCTCTGACGGTGAAGCTCCGAGCTGTGGTCCCAGTTCCGGTTAATCATCCAGGTTAAGCCTTTAGCAGTGGAATCATGGGCTATCGCGCTGCAGCCTACTTGTCAGACTCGTTGGAAGAAAGTTCGTTGCTGCGACTTGATTGTGGGACAATATGCGAGTCTCATGTCTCCGGTCTAACCCCCTCACAAACAGCACATAGTCAACCAATAATCTAGAAATTTTGCCAGCAAAACCAGAGCGTCCATAGCATCAATTCTGTTTCATTGGCCATCTTCGACCGGCCGTACTTCAAGCCCAGACCCAAGTCCGAACCAGGGTCAAGTTGCTGGCAATATCTCCTCACATCGATAAATTGTCGAGCAGGCCCTGTAACTTCTCCGCATTCGTCCATCGTGTCGTCCGTTTTGTCTGGCTGAAATACATAGACAACGTATCCTGAATGTTTAGTTCAACAGCATCTTTTTCTTAATTGGCGGGAGACGAAAATTCTCGTCTTCTTACAAAGTTCATCTCTTAAGAAGGACGTGCTTGACATTTCGCCAACTTATGGAGACTACTGCTAGCTTGGTTTTAACTTGAACTTTATCGTGTCTCCAGTTGCAAGCAATCTTTTGTTTCCGCCTGCTTCCAAGCAGAACTCCTTATGGATCCTCCCAGCTGCAAATCAGGAATATTTGCCTCAGGCAATTTGACCGCCGGCCGCGCCTTGCCTCATCCATATGATTTGGTTAAATAAATTTACTATGTAGCTCACCCATGTCATCACCCTCTCACATTTTCTTTGTGTTCTATAGATCTTGAGCTTTTGGGTGAAACGACAGTTCCTACGTTGCTCGCATTCACTTCCCTAGGAGCAAGTAGAACGGCGAGCCTCGCAAAATGCAGTAATGCGGAGTCATCGTAGCCAACAGCTGGAACTGTAGACGTAGGCTGTCTGTCAGAGAATCGCCATCATCAACTGCCGTTTTCATCGCCTTCTGATCCCCCCCCCCGCCTCTACCGTCTCTTTATTGAACTACTCGAGGTGGCCTGGAGTGGCGGATGATTCATTCGTTTAGTATGATTCGCCAGTGGTTTGAAGGGTAGTGGAATGAGTAACCACTGCCTGCAGGGGGGGGGGGGGGGGGTAAGCAGTAATTGCATATGTCTGCCCGACTCGCTCAGCCTCGTCATTCGGATGGTTACGGTTGGCGGGCCACCAGTGCGGAAGATTCGGATCTAACCCTGACAGCAGTTCTCTCCTCTATCCCTACGATTGCCCTCACCATCACCACCACCCTGGAGAAGCTGCTCTCTTCCGAAAATAATCGAGTTTTTGTGGCAAAACTGAGTCATGACTGTCGGTTTGGGAAGAGTCACATCAGGGTAGGCCATGACACGGCTTGCTCCGCCCTTCTAGTAGGTCCGAATGCAAGCCCACGTCTTAAACTGCCATTAGAAGCCATCATCATGGTTCGGCCACTGGTTCTAGCACAAGCAATCTAGAGGCAGTGAGTATAGGTACCTCCTGTAGCGGGATATTTGTGGTGATTGTCTGTGCATCCAGGTGACTATCCCTTCCTGCACACATATGTCCTCTTTCCACCTGTGTGCTCCGTCGCAAAATGGCTGCCTGCCTCTGAGCAGTTTCGTTCAACAGTCAAGTTAGGAGTGTATTTTTCTCCTACTTGGCCGTTGTTTCGGCAAGAATGACTTATACGCCCACTCTCCCAAACAGGACATCAGAGCAGGAATCGCCCGCAATAGCTGCGTGCCGAATTCCGGGAAAACTGAGGGATGGGCTAAAGGCCACAGTGTGGGTTTGTGTTATAGCTAGTGTTGGGGTAAAGACACAGGAATATTTGCCCTTCCTGGAATTATGCGCAGAGCCACCGTTTTATTACTCCCGTATACTGTTTAGGGGGCCATATAAGTAATCCTTACCGTCGGCTCTTAGACGAAGAGCGGTTGTACAACGTGCTATGTCAGTCTCTTGAACCAGTAAATGTGTTCTTGTACTTGTTATGAATTCCTGAACCACAGCAATCTGCAGTTCCCTGCCGTAATGCTAACTCTTAACGGAATTTTACAGATATTTGAAGATATGAGGTAGATTTTTATGAAAACGACGCTTTTGCCCGTGGTATAGCAATTGGCACTGAACTAGATTGTGATTTGACTGGCAACCACGTTCTGCAAATCAAATTATTCTGAAGTTGCTTGAGCAAGTTTTTTTTGCAAGAGAGGACTTTGGGTTGCAATAATCTCATCATATTCCCATTTTTTATGCCTTCCCCTTCGGGCGTTTTGTTCACGGTCTTTTCAATAGTCTGGGTAATCTTGTCAGTTAGCATAAGAACCTCGACGATAGATTATTTGCTGTTACATCTAGTGTGGACTGCCTCATTCGATAGAGAATCCGTGTATTCTGTCGGTTGATCGTTCTAGCGTAACGGCGGTCAAGAACCGCGACTCTTTGTCCGTCTGTGTTTCCAGTCCAGCATTTCCGAGCGCAGATGGCTGGTGGGCTCAGTAAAGAAAAAATTGATGTGCCGACTGAATTATCGAGATGAATCAACTGCTTCTTTCAAATGTTTGCGAAAACGCAGCTAGTAATCTACTATGTCGCCCCACTTCACAGTGCTGGAGAAGAAAGAGTCTCCTCTCTTGAGGAGAGAGATCGGAATTAATCGGTTATGGAAACCATTATAGCGCTCGTATTGCTCATGTCAACTTTAGCTGATTCTTAAGCAATGAGGTTCCCATTTACGATGCGGACTGAATCATGCGATGCAGGGACCTACCACTGACTCTACGGTCAGCAAAACCCAAAGAGTCATCACTACCCTAACTAAACTTTCCGCCAGTTTACAACTTCGGAGCAAGTCAGAGGTGTTTGTGCCTTCTACTGACTAGTGGGAGCGATTGCAGTGGACGCCGTAACATGGATTGTTGGACATGTTCTGAGATTTGTTCCATGCGATATCTTAGAAATTTTCGGTACACCAGGCAAGTATAATAGCTTCCTAGGCCGATCGCAGTGCTTTATCGTTTATTTGGGGTGTGATTTGTTGACAGAAAAGAGGGACGAAACGGAAACGCCCATTGTATCCTGTACTTGGGGTTTATCGATGTACCCAACCCCCCACGTCGCCATTTCCTTCCATACTTCTCTCCAAAACCACAAAAGTGCAAATATAGGCAATGTGAAACGGTTCCGACTTGTTGCCTGAGTTAAATTCGCAGGTTTATGATGTGTGATGCAAGTTTGACCATTTTCAAGTTAAGTCTATTTTTTAAATGTTGCCTATTAACGTCTTTGTGAGAATAGAAACCCGTTTTATCCAGCACTCTCTTGAGATTGGGGTAAAACCGACATCGATTCAGTCAGTGTATTTCCAGCAGGTCCGATTTTGCTGAAACGCCTCTGCATCGCCTCCTAACTTACAGCGGTTTCTCGATCCCCACTGCCTTTCGATTTTTAGACTGCCTCAACTCATCTTCTGCAGACTAGTGAGGTTTTAACAGCATGTGGATGATCACTGTTGGTTTTATTTGTTCACCTGAGCAGTATGTGTGGTTGGAGTTCTCAAAAATTTCAGTTTGGCGGTGGTGCGAACTGAGCAGTATTGCCTTATTTTTAAAAAAAACTGGTCTTACTCTCCATACGGATCACACAAACGCCGGAGGCTTTCTCGTAGTCCATGTTTGTCAAAAAAGCATGGGCGGTGAATCTCCTCACTGATCACCAAAATAGTCGTTTAATTCGGATACAGGAACAAGACAGGACAGCGTACTCCACCCTGTTGGACATGCGAAATTAATGAATTCCACTCCCTACCCCGAGAGTTGAAATTTCCTTCCTCTATTATTCTGCTGTTTATGTCTTGTAAACGGCTCTTCTGTTTTTTCCCACAAATCATTGAGCGAACGCCTCTTCCCACATTTTATCGCAGAACTACACAACCAATTGTCCACTATTTGCTTCCACGAGCCCTACTCTCACTGCCAGCTGTCCCTTGTAATGCCAGTCCACTTATTTGAACTTCGACCTCATTCCAAATGTTGCCGACAGGCCTTCGTGGTTGACGTGAGCAAAAAGAACCAAATCCCATAGTATGTGATCTAATACACCGTTTTGCCTGCTGCATTTGGCTTATGCACAGACACTCCAATCCATTGGTTGGTTTTTTTCTTTTTTCGGATGGTTCGTCCCATAGGGCTCCTTCTTTTTGACTACCGGCGCCATTCCAGTAGGTGTGGACGTGTGAATGTGTAACTGCCGCGTAATTTGAGTCCACATGCACATTTGGCACACATACTCGCTTTCTCACGCTTTAGCGCCTGCGCTGATGACTCAATGCCGCGACCGCATCTACGCAGAAGCCTTTCTCGACCACCCATGCCCCCCCCTTCCCCTCCCGCTTCCGCGCACGTGAGCGCTCGTTCACAGTACGTCGCGTGTGCTGTCACGTCACCCTTTTCCACGATCAGTTCTGTCTGTTTAGGTTAGCCGTGCTGTCGATTTTCAACCCCTCCCCCACGTTGGCGTTCTGGACGTTGTGCTCAGGAAACTCAAGGAATTTGATGACCGGCGTGCTATTGATGCGGCGGCAGGGTGGGGCTTAGACCTACGACCTGGAGCGAAGACGCTGTCGCCAAACTGTTAACTAGCGTGTCAAGAGGACGACATCATCACCTCCGGCTTAAAATGACGGTGTCGCCGTAGTTTGACTTCCTCCGTTAGGTCAATTTTCCCACGGTTTTGGCTAAGGATGCAGGATGGAGTCCACGAGCACAAGTCGCTGAAGACAACCACGTACCACTTACGAGCCACCACGACTGGGCCCTTCTACTCAGAGTGGCTATAGGAGCCCTTTAATTTTTATTTGTGTTGGTACATATGGCTCTAACTCAAACTTCAGCCGGGCTGAGCAGATCAGTGGCTTCCCATATGACGACTGCGTGTGTTGCTAAGGGTGCAACAGGCAAGACGCAGACAGCTGCTTCACGTTTTTTATCGATCATCAGTACGCCATATGCCTTGTGCAGTGAGGTCTATATAGAAGTCAAGTAAGCGCGTGAGTGGTAGGATCGCCCTCGACCCCATTCCGTCCGCTCTTTAGCTTGCTGCTTGCGAGAAACGAACGTTGTCTCATAGGATACATGCCACATATAATACACAGGTATGTTGCTAAGGGTGCAGTAGCAAGCTGGCGGGCGGACTAAGCTCTAAATAGCTACCCCAGCCTCCCATGTTTTTGTCGGTCCTTCCTTTCAATCTTTTCAGTACCTAATTTACTGTTGTGTGTACTTTTCACTGGGTAGCTCGAAATGAACGCAGTTGACAAACTACTTGCGTTTTTGATTTTTCAACACAATGGGACATTCTTTACCATCTTAGTTTCTAACGTGGCAGTTCCATATGGCTATTTTAGTCGTGGTTGATCATGCTAATAATTGGTTAATTTGATAACCACCACCCCCAGTCTTATCAAACGCTACGACTATAACTATAGAAGGTGACCGTACAGAGCAGCCACATACTGCACTGCCAAGGCACCATCGCTATCGATGCCACAAACAGCGTGTACTGTCCATGAGGAATGCTGTCTTTTAGCAGCTCCCTCCTATGAATATTTCCCTCTTCTCGTGTGTAATTTACTGTCCCTGTGCAGGTGCATATACAGAAGGCCAGCCAAGTAAATTAGCTCGACAGTTCGACCGTCGATTTCGACGAGGTCCACCGTATGCTCCACACCAGGTAGTGCAGGGACGGTGACTTGCGCGTGAATTAGTTTTCAGTGATAGTAGCCTTGCGCTGCAACTACCGCACTCTATCCTCCTCCCCCACCTGAGCCCAGTGTCAAGACAGAGTCAAGAAGACCGGAGATGAGAGAGGGCGCAGTTGGCTGGCGCAGCCGGAGCCGTCCCTGGGTGTGTCACCACACCTGGCTCGGATCCCACGGAGTGGGAGTGCCATAAAGGCCACAGTAAGAAGGAGCCATTGCAGCCTGACTCTCAGTCCGCCAGTCAGCCACTCCACACAAAACACAGATTGGGCTGACCACGCGGTCCGGGCTACTACAGAGATCGCGACCTTGTTTCATCAAGTACTAACTTTCGATTACAACTTTACACCAGCGCAATTATATCGCTCGAGTGTGGTCTCACTGTAGTCAAATAAAGAACCAGCAAACGTTCAGCACCGTTTACCCGCCTTCCTTTAACTTATATCCCTGTTAATCGTCACAGGTAATGCATAATTGAAATATACAGCTTATCTTCCCCAACTTAGATTTTATTGAGGGAATGCGTCGACTGGAAAACCAATCATTACGGGCCCATACATCTCATACAGCGGGAAATTTATTGCTAACATGTATCGGGTAAAGAGCACACTGTCAGCTAGGGTAAATTCCAAGTGGTAATACAATGCCAGTTATCCACAGTTTATTTTTGTAATGCATAATGAGGTGGAGTTGGTCGTTTGGGTGTGGGCACGAAATGCCTATCAGTACTATCCCTGAGTTCCTCTCATTTTGCATGCGGGCATGTGTGTTCAGGGTTGAGCCGGCCGAAGGCGCCTGTCCTAATAGCTGCTCATTTTCCGTCACCTGTAGGCAATAGCTCCACCGTTCGGCCCGGATACACGGCCGGTCATCTGACGGCCCCCTCCATGACGGGCAGTCTCCCAGTCGGCACGGGAGTCAGTTTCCTGTCCACCGGGGCCCGACTAAACTACACAGGTGCCATTGACGAAGAGCAGCCTACCAGTGTCGACGGAGCGGCTAGAGAATCCAGGCGGGAGAATGGACTCCACCTTTCGAATGGCTGTGAGTTTTGCCCAACACCCTGCTTCCTCTCCATCCCCCCCCCGCTACCCCATTACTTTTTCAGACAGCCTGTGGTCTGCGAACCTCCATGCGATTTCCAGGAAACAGGAAGTCCATTCGCCTGACGTTTCGGATTCTCACTTGCACTCATCACCGGTGTCGGCAACAGCTAAGGATATGGAATGCTCAGGAAGGTCGCAGTATTCATAAGGTGAAGTTAAAGTGCAGGCACGTACTTATAAATTAGCGGCTATGGTCGTACTTGGAGCCAGACAAAAAGGTGCGCAGGAAGCCTGCGCTATTGCTTGCAACCTGTGATGTTGAGAAGTTGTGCAATTGACCACAAATATAACCAATGCGGAGCGATGCCTAAAATAGATCAGGTTCACCTCTATCCGGTGACCCATCACGTCTGAAAATGGCAGCGTTATGGCCTACCTAAAACTTCCCTGATATCTGTCTAGCTAGGTTTACCTTCGCATGACCTTACTATGACAACAAAAATATGCGAATCGGTAGTAATATCCTTTCAGTCGCTCTATGAACGTCACTTTATTAGTCTGCCGACACCACTGGGAAAATGCCCAAACACGGCGTGGGGTTCGCTGTCTAGAGGGCATCGAATTATCACAGACTAATCTTTATCACTTTTTGAGCTTCCGGCTGTCTCTCTTACTCGATTTCAGAACTGTTTCCGACGTTTGTGAACTTCTTTCTAGATGGTCTAACACAGTCCCAGTATTCACCGCAGCGCACAACACGTCCCTCCTTCCGCATCAACGGCGCAGGGGGCGACGGTGAGCGGAATCTCAGTCACATTATCGGTTCAAGCCCCAGCTACCCCAGTGTTCTCTACGCCTCCACACCCAGTGCCGTATTTAAACAAGTGCCGCCGCCTCCTGTGAGGGTAGGTGAATTTAAGCTGCATGCTCCTGTTAGATTTCCATTTCCCACTCCATACCCTCAGCCCCCCCTGACCGCAATTAACTTTAATTCCGACCTTTGCTGATAGGGGAAACGGAGGACCACGGGACTGAGTCAGCCTTTAAGGCTGACAACCAGAATCAAGAACCAACCGACAATCTTTTTACTTCAATGACCTAAGATTCAATCTATCCAATAACCATTTGGCTGCCTGCACTGCGCCACTCAACACTACCTTAGGTCGCAGTTGACTCTTCACTGCATTTCGTTTCTAAGCTCACTATGATCTCATGTTCATTTGGTTCTCCAGTGGTGTCCATTTATCAAACTACCTTCAAAAATTGCTAAACTGCCAATTCGACCAAACCGAGACAATGGACGACGCAGTAACGTCGTGACGATATCTGACTTCGTCAGCCGTCTTAGTTGTCCCCGTGCATTTACTGACTAGCTATAGCTTAACTCCCCCAGTTACGTCCAGTAGACATTATGACAGACTGAACCGTGTAATCCCCGAGCAAGTGCGCTCCCGATTAAAAAAAAACTATGGATTAGGGATGAACTGCAATCCAACTAGAAGTTTATTGGGCTTTTCAAAAATGTCATGTTTTAGCTGCCTTGGTGGGCGACGGTAGACTCGCCAGGCCAACGTTATGTTTCCTACCCTGATAAGACTTAACTTGTATAAATGTGCTACTTTCGGCTTTTCAGTAGACACTATATATTTGATAGAGAGAGAGAGAGAGGAATACGCTTTATTTTGAAGTATCATTCAAAATTTTCAGCAAAAATATAAATGGCTCCATTCACTAAGATAATAGGATAAGTAAACATGATATGCAAGAATCAAAGAGTCAAAAATGGACATCTTGCGGGGAGACAGTTCTAGTCTGAGCTTTTTATTTCAGTCTCTTCACACGTAAGGTAGCATGCTAGAAATTGTAAAACGGAGCGCTGGTATGCCGTTCTACGGCAGGCTATAAGGCGAAAGCCTCGGCGCATTGGACGGGAAGACTTCACAGCAATCAGCTCAGAGTGGAGGGCCATTATCTGACGACCAGGCTGCAACATGGTCAAGGCCATCCTTCAGACACTGGAGATGTGTCTGATTTTTAAGAGGATGACCAACAACCATATCGTCGGCATATTTGATGAACAGACAGTCATTTGGTGACCTCAAGTCATCAGTGTGAATGGAGAAGAGGTGAGGGGATAAGATGGCACCTTGAAGAACACCGCAGTTGTTTGGAAGGACAGTAGACTTCCGCTTGCTGGATTGTACGAATTGAGTGCGCGAAGTAAAATAATCTTCAAGCCAAGAGACAACCCAGCCGGGAGAGCCAGACGCGAATGTTTTATTAAGAAGGAGATGGCGTGGGATGGTGTTGAAGGCAGAGGAGTAGTCAAGAAATACGCATGCGTACGCACGGCAGCCCTTATCTAAATCTCGTAGAGCCGAGTGTACTACAAGGGCAACAGCATCTAGGGTACTACGCTGGGCCTTATAGGCAAATTGTAATGGGTCGGAGAAATTGGAGGAAAAAGGCTTAATTGTATCGAGAGCGACTCGTTCAGCAATCTTCAGTAAAGCGGAAGAGCAGGCTATCGGACGGAAAGATTTAGGACCAAAATTAGCGGACTTTTTAGGGATAGGAGTGATTCTTACTGAACGCCAAATGTCAGGAATCTTTGACTCCATGAAGGACATGTTTACAAGGTGTGTCAAAATAGGGGAATTCTGAGAGCAGCAGTATTTTAAAACAAATGGTGAGACTTCATCCGGCCCAGCAGCAGTTGAACCACGAACATTTTTCAGATGTTTCTCCACTGTTGCCACTGACACGGGAGAAAAAACGCTTGGTAGTAACGAAAGGTTGTTTGTGGGGGATTGGAGTCAGTAGAAGTATGGATAAAATGTTTGTTTAGATCGTCTAAATCAGCATCAACATGTGCCAGTTTACCACATTGGCCAGTGAGACGCTTAAGATTCCTACAGAGTTCAGCAGAGGAAAGCCGAAAAGAAGGTTTGGACGGAGAGGCAAAAAGCTGACTAACAAACAAATCATTTAGTCTGCAAATCTCCCTTTTTATTAAGATGTTAACCTCCTTTAGACAGCCTCGGAGGCCTAGCTTGTAAAGAAGTTCTTTTTTACGTCTTAAAGATTTTAGATAAGGGGAAGAAATTCTGTCAGGTCGGACCAAAACTGTATCCAGAGGACAACAAATATTAAAAATTTCTTTTAAAAATGTTGTAAGGAAGCTGGAACACGACTCAACATTGGATTGACTGAGGAAGATGGGAATAGTGTACGATATGCAAGTCTGGAGAAGAAAAATGTTTTCCGGGGATGTGCCGTGAACCTTAACTTTCCTTTCGGGTTTGAGTAGCAGCGCACGTGTAGAAGCGGAGTAAATTTTTGTGAGGCCTAATAATACAGAGTGATCGGAACCAGATAATGGAGCTCTGTTCTTAACAAGGAAGAACTTGGATTTGTTAGTCAAAACGTGATCAAGAGGGGCATCAGCGCGAGTATTAAAGGAAACAAGGTCATCAAAGCCTAATAACGTGAACGGACGTAAATTCACACGATTAAAATCACCACATAAGACAATAAGATGCTCGCAGGACAATAAAGCAAGTTTTTCCGAAAGAACGTCAAAGAAACGGTTAAGCGCACCTTCACAGGTAGAGGGGGGAATATAGATACTAACAAATATGATGCCCTTAAATGTATATAAAAATCGGGGCTTACAGATGACAGCAATAACGTCTATCAAATCCTCAGAGTAGGAAAATAAGGACTTACAGTTAAAACACCAATCCTTATTGACCAAAATAGCCACCCCCACCGCCTCTACTGGAGGATGAAGATTTTCGATCTGCTCGGAAGCAACAGTCATCACCATTCTGCTGTCTGGATTTTTGATGCCACCTGGTGCATTGGTGTTGTCAGGCCTATCGTCTGCACAGCTCCTCCGCGTAGTATTATCGCGTTCTTCTCGCTCGTTCTCGAGCGCACCGTATCCCGTCCGCTCCAACGATTTTCTTCTCTGCTTTGCCAGAAGACTACCAACCCTGTGCGATGACCCACAAAACTCCCTGATTGTTTTCCGCGTAATCGAGCGAAGTCTTCAGCGCCGCCTTGTGGCAGCAATTTGTCCCCCTGCCTATGTCCCGACATCTTCAAACATATTCCGCAGCGACGATAACATTTTGAAGACTGCAACCCGTTGAGTGTTTTGTTGGTATTGAAGATTTGGGCGTTCACCCCATCGGAGAGTGATGCCACAAGAATTCACGCTATCCAAATACCATATTGGTTCAACCACTGATAGTCAACTCTTATTTTGCCTATGAACACCATTAAGTCAAATTATGTCGAGCTGGGAGCTAACAATGAAACTCTAAAACTGTTCGCAGATAGAGCTGTAACATTTTTTCATTATTTACAGGAAGTGGCTTACAAGGACTTGACGTCGGGTGGAGGCCAGTGGCCTAAAGGTCTGGATAAAACCAAGCTGGAGGTAAGGCGATTGCCACCACCTGATGGATATTCATAGAAGATTTCCTAACCTAGTATATACTTCCAGCAGGTGAATTCTACCAACAGTCATGTCTCTTGAGATGTTATCAAACCCGTAGTGATGGGAAACACTAAAGCCTTGAGGTATCCCCCGTTTAGGCTAAGCGAAAATTTATTTAATATATGCGTGGAGCACCGTTATTTAAACATCCGTGGAGGCCACCTGAATTTTTAAACACACTGGCGAGTGTAGCCCCCAGCATCCCTAGGACTAAAGCTATTTCCAACGTTTATTACCTCCAGACGGCGATTTCAAATAGGGTTGAGCAGGTGCGAATCCTCAAACAATCCCTGCCGGTAGTCACAATTATTCCTGTGAAATACTGATATAATAGACGCAAGCGACAGCACGACAAATAGGATAAGAATAGCTGGTAGTATTTGGTGCGCCTTGTCTTTTATCAACTAAGGTGATAAAATCTATGCAGGCTTTGATTCGGGCTCCCAACCAAGCAATCATTAAATCGCACCTACGACTGTCCGGATCATCTTAAGCAATATTGGTCACCTAATAATCATTTAGTGCACGCTTATGCGACTGAGAACGTTTGATTGAAATTCAATGCCTTCTGTGAAGCCCTGTGAGCAGGTCCCACACCGAAATACTGAAGTAGGGTGTAATATGGGTTGCCTTCCCCTTGGTTATACGAAGGAGTCCTAGCAACGCACCATCATTCTTATCCGCCTCACGTCTTTTAATTTTCAGACCTACCTTTCTGATGCTGAATTTAGCAGTGTATTCAATCTCAGTCGAGTTGCATTCTATCGGCTGCCAGAGTGGAAACGAAACGACTTGAAGCGACGCGTGCACCTCTTTTGAAGGGCTCTGTTTAATCCGTTCGTGTAACCAACAGCAAACTCGAGCAGACACTTCTCATTGCACCAGCCCTTTCATCACCCGCATTTCCTGAGCTTTCACGCGTGCATCGTGCGAACAGATGTAAGCGCACGGGAAGTAATTCATCTTAGTCTCCTCTTCTGTGCAGACACGTACATTACGCTGCCCACAACTAGACATCATTGGGTTATGGGTTGTGTGCCAGCGGATATGTTTGGCTCTGCATTTCTTAAAAGCCATCCTTACTCCCCATGATCCTATTTTATACCTTTGCACGCCTCCAGCGAAATTCACAGTTTCGGTGATTGAGAAGAAGGCCACGGTCCGCCATTTCGTTGGTCAATTTTCGATATTTTGCCCCTCGTTTCGCTCTGCATCCCCTCCCAAGAATATCACCCTCGACCTTTCTTCAGTTGACCCTCTGAGCATGTGCATAAAGTAACATTACCTATTTCACGCCCACTATCTCATACAGATATACATGTAGCGACAGAGGAAGCCATGTTGTAGGCTTTCAGACGCTTTGCAATAGAGGTCCCTTTTCGCCATCCTGTGGAGATTTCACACACAGATTTAATAATGAGTTCTTTCCGATGTGTTATCTTTGGTTTATCTCTGTATGATTTCCTGACTCCGTAGTTTCAGTCATAATCTAGACCTCAAGAGTACCGAGGTTTACTAGCATCGCAATGAACCTGAATAGAACCACTGCTCCCGATTCTGCTCAAATATGCGAGGATGAGGACACCTCAATGACATAAACGTTTTTCTCTTATTTTTTCCGTTATATAGGTTGCGTTTATTAAGTTGACACACAATTAACCGTTAAAGAGAGCACGACGATTCATTTCTTTGAAGCACAATAAATGTAAAAACCGACTAAGATTGTTCGCAAACCCCGTTTTACTACAACAACTCAAGAGAATGAGGGGAGCGCGTTCTGTTGGCACACTGCGTGGAAAGTTTGCCAACTGGATGCCTGGCAGATGAGCGGTCTCACGTTTTACCCTTTACAAGTGACTAAAAACACAGTTTCAATATTATTTTGGGCATCCCAGAACAGGGTTTATTGCGTGCAAAGCTAAAAAGACCGTCTGATAAATGAAATGAGTGATAATGGGGTCGCGGGTACACTTGTCACCGTTTCCCTTTGTGTTTAGTCTTAGATCTTGGAGGATCGGCAGCTTTCAGCATCTTCTGTTCCGCCAAAAGAGAACTTGCCGCACTGTTTATGTGTTTGAAGCGGTCTGGGCCCAGTTTTATCCCTCCAAACCACCGAGAAACCTAGAGATAGGAGTAGTTGGGGTAACTATCAGAGTTTAAAGTTTGAAGCGTAATAGCTGTAAGTTGAAAAGCAAAACAACTTTAAGATTGGACGAGTAGGAAATACTGCCGCCTGAGTTGTCGCAGGTACTCAAAACAACGGGCTTCCGGACCGGCTTTGGTTACATCCTTAGATCTGCTAAAAGAAATCACCAATAAAAAACAGTTTAAATCGGATACTAGTTAATCAGCCCGGTTTAACGTTGTTGTAGATTCTTTGTGCGGTTACCAAATGCGTATTCCCCAAACCTTTCACGAGTCACTTCACGTGCGAAGATAAATGACGCTGGACATTGGGAAGAATAAAGTGGCAGAACAAATGGCGAAGAGCGATTAATTATCGAGCACCAAGACCCACATTTTTAACTGGTGACAGAGTAAGGAAAGTCGAATTGGCGGCAACTTGAGCCTTTCCAACTAAGGTAAGGCCTGTAAATGACGATAACCGAAGAAAAATTCGGGTAGCCTGGGCCAGTTCTAAAGGAAAAGGACAACGATGGTCGAAACTTAAGATGGTTCACCGCAACTTTGCAATTTGTGTTACAAAACCATTGGAACAAATAAAAAGTATTAGAAATCCCGGGAGAACGCACACAGAGGCCTACTACTTACGAGGCATCTGGAAAGACATTTAAATAGCAACATGATAGAACATTAGAAAAATATCCGCCCAGAGGCGATGACGTATTTGGCAGATTAATAAGTAAGTACGAAAAATGTCAAAATGATACAAAAACAACCTGCTACATCGTGAAATATTTATATAACTTTTGAATACGGCTTAGTGCTAGTAAAAACACAACATCTACGCTTTAGTAAAAATAAGAGATCAAGCAACGTCAGCATACTCGAGAAGCAAGCAAATGGATACTCATTTATAGAGGCATTTAGGCTTCAGCCTGCATCATCACGCCATAGTTGGGAAAATTGGTGGTCGCAGTTAAGCCCGTGACAAGAAGCTGAGCATGGGGGCTTTTAAACACCTGGCTAATGACATAGTAATCCGGTTTTAGGGCAGTGTTCTACGGATGGAGAGTTTTGCCACGTTGAGAAAGTTTGTGTTATATGGAAGCCAGCGACCTTAGAAAAAAACATATGAGGGGCTACCTTATTTCTTCTACGTTTAAAGTGCAATGTGAATAAGCGTGTTGAAAGTAGATCCTTTAAGAAGAGTACATTACTCAAAGAATAATGACATACAACTGTCTCTGATGATGGGTTCGAGAGAGAATCCAAAACTTCAGGCCAATAAACACTATGTTCCAGTAATCGCCTCTTGTTGATCTTCTGAATCAAAAATATGTTTAGTCTTGAGATACAAGAAGATAAACTTGCTCATTCCTGAAGTGCCTTTAGTATTCGAAAGCGCAATCTCGGACGATGCATTAAGGCAATCACTAAACATCTTAAAACAGGAAACCTAAAGGCCGAAATTACTTATCTTCTTCGGTGGCACGCACGAAAAATTTAAAGGAGAATCAAAAGTTTTGGTATTTCAGTGACAGATCAGTGTTTCTGGTCAGTGCTTACAAAGATTTCATTGTTCTAGTTATCAAACTGCCTCCACTTACGCTTGAAAAGACCGAATTTCCGCAGAATGCATGGCTACATACTCATATTCCCCCAGTATAGCTTAGATTTAGATTAAAAGAACTAAGGGTCGTCTTAAGCCAGTTTAGGAGAGTTTGTATTGTACGCCTGATTATGCTTCTGGCTTATTCGAGATTTTTTCTCCGGAAAGGCAGGCCGTGATACACTATTTGCGCCGCCGATCCATCGGTTTCCGATATTATTAAAGACGATAGTTGCCTGGAGGTAAAAAAAGGCCAAATTAGTTTCTAATAAGTATAGACGGGTGTTTGCCTTTATATAGAAGATCAATTACTAAAAGAGTAAGCTAGTGGGTCTCATAAATGCGGATGTCTTAAAGTTTATTCGCCAAAATTTGTAAGCTTATATATGCGATTATATCAGGCTTTCATTCGCGTAGCATTGCATCGCTAAAAATCAGCAGCTGGAAGGATGGTAATGTAGAAAAGGCGCACAGGACGAGATGGGGTGGCCATAATTCTACGATCCAGGTCGAAGAACGTAGTTACGAATTACCGACAGTTTGCACGGCAGTGTAGAATTCGTGTTAAATTCTCGGCAGGATACCAGTCACCAGGATATTTTCGGTCAAATTAAACAAATAGATGCCATCATGAAAACCAAAAAACGCCGAATGAAAGCAACCCGGATGCGAAAACTAAAAGATAAAACATACCATTACGGCTACACCTTCATTTGCAGCCATCATCAGCAGATGAAGTAAACGCGCACCCGCATGGGTTTCGCCATCATCGTCGAAGTCAGCCACAAGCGACAGCGTGTTGCTGGAATCTCTTAATTTGGCTCGTAAA
>WEDG01012393.1:0-12493 GCA_017591395.1 Schistocephalus solidus | reverse complement strand
GGCTGCTAGTGATATAGTCAGCATGATATAAACAACAAAGAAATGCAGAGACCTGAGTGGCCATTTACGGCTTATTTGCCGTCATCAGCCAGCCATTCCCAGCCCCAGGCTCAACGGCCACGAAGCTTGAACTCGCGACTTGGGCAGAAGTCCAATGCTCTTCCCACTGGGCCATGAGCTCGTTGTCTTGCCGGTTTCGACCGGTAATACTAACAATGTTAATTGGGCGCTCATCGACTTGTTAAAGTACTCACTCGTCCCGCTACCTTAGGGCTTCATCTAAAGACCCGCCATCAGCCACAGAGCAGCTAGTGATATAGGAAGAATGATATTACCGGCAAAGATAACTAAGACTAGAATGGCCATTTCTGGCTTCTTATATTTCATCAGCCAGCCATACACAACCTCGGGTGCTGCGGTGCCCGAGGTTTGAACTCGCGACCTGTAGGGCAGAAGTTCAACGCTCAACCCACTGCGCCACGAGCTCGTTGTCTTGCCAGTTTCAATTGGGAATATTAGCAATGGAATTTGGGTACTCACGGATCGGTTTAAGGAATCACTCGTCAAACTGTGCCTTGGGGATTCCTCTACAGCCCCGCCAGGAACCGCAGAGCGGCTTGAGATAAAGGTAGAAAGAAGTTAACGACAAATTATGGGAGACTGAATAAGCTATTTCTGGCTTATTTGCCGTCATCAGCCTGCCATACCCAGCCACAGGCTCAACGACACCCCTGGCTCGAAATCACAACTTGTTGGGCAGAATTCCAACGCAATAAATACTGTGCCAATAGCTCCTTGTCTTGCCAGTTTCGAGCGCGAATATTAACAATGGTGATAAGGCGCTCAACAATCAGTTTAATGACTCACGTTCCCGCTGTGCATTGAGGTTTTCTCTACAGACCCGCCAGCAGCCGCAGAGCTGCTAGTGATATAGTCAGCATGATATAAACAACAAAGAAATGCGAGACCTGAGTGGCCATTTACGGCTTATTTGCCGTCATCAGCCAGCCATTCCCAGCCCCAGGCTCAACGGCCACGAAGCTTGAACTCGCGACTTGGGCAGAAGTCCAATGCTCTTCCCACTGGGCCATGAGCTCGTTGTCTTGCCGGTTTCGACCGGTAATACAAACAATGTTAATTGGGCGCTCATCGACTTGTTAAAGTACTCACTCGTCCCGCTACCTTAGGGCTTCATCTAAAGACCCGCCATCAGCCACAGAGCAGCTAGTGATATAGGAAGAATGATATTACCGGCAAAGATAACTAAGACTAGAATGGCCATTTCTGGCTTCTTATATTTCATCAGCCAGCCATACACAACCTCGGGCGCTGCGGTGCCCGAGGTTTGAACTCGCGACCTGTAGGGCAGGAGTGCAACGCTCAACCCACTGCGCCACGAGCTCGTTGTCTTGCCAGTTTCAATTGGGAATATTAGCAATGGAATTTGGGTACTCACGGATCGGTTTAAGGAATCACTCGTCAAACTGTGCCTTGGGGATTCCTCTACAGCCCCGCCAGGAACCGCAGAGCGGCTTGAGATAAAGGTAGAAAGAAGTTAACGACAAATTATGGGAGACTGAATAAGCTATTTCTGGCTTATTTGCCGTCATCAGCCTGCCATACCCAGCCACAGGCTCAACGACACCCCTGGCTCGAAATCACAACTTGTTGGGCAGAATTCCAACGCAATAAATACTGTGCCAATAGCTCCTTGTCTTGCCAGTTTCGAGCGCGAATATTAACAATGGTGATAAGGCGCTCAACAATCAGTTTAATGACTCACGTTCCCGCTGTGCATTGAGGTTTTCTCTACAGACCCGCCAGCAGCCGCAGAGCTGCTAGTGATATAGTCAGCATGATATAAACAACAAAGAAATGCGAGACCTGAGTGGCCATTTACGGCTTATTTGCCGTCATCAGCCAGCCATTCCCAGCCCCAGGCTCAACGGCCACGAAGCTTGAACTCGCGACTTGGGCAGAAGTCCAATGCTCTTCCCACTGGGCCATGAGCTCGTTGTCTTGCCGGTTTCGACCGGTAATACAAACAATGTTAATTGGGCGCTCATCGACTTGTTAAAGTACTCACTCGTCCCGCTACCTTAGGGCTTCATCTAAAGACCCGCCATCAGCCACAGAGCAGCTAGTGATATAGGAAGAATGATATTACCGGCAAAGATAACTAAGACTAGAATGGCCATTTCTGGCTTCTTATATTTCATCAGCCAGCCATACACAACCTCGGGCGCTGCGGTGCCCGAGGTTTGAACTCGCGACCTGTAGGGCAGAAGTTCAACGCTCAACCCACTGCGCCACGAGCTCGTTGTCTTGCCAGTTTCAATTGGGAATATTAGCAATGGAATTTGGGTACTCACGGATCGGTTTAAGGAATCACTCGTCAAACTGTGCCTTGGGGATTCCTCTACAGCCCCGCCAGGAACCGCAGAGCGGCTTGTGATAAAGGCAGAAAGAAGTTAACGACAAATTATGGGAGACTGAATAGGCCATTTCTGGCTTATTTGCCGTCATCAGCCTGCCATACCCAGCCACAGGCTCAACGACACCCCTGGCTCGAAATCATTACTTGTTGGGCAAAATTTTAACGCAATAAATACTGTGCCAATAGCTCCTTGTCTTGCCGGTTTCGATCAGAAATATAAACAATGGTAAATGGCCGCTCACCGATCTTTAACAGGAATCAATCGTCCCGCTGTGCCTTGGGGCTTCCTTTTCAGCCTTGCCAGCAGCCGCAGGGTGGCTTGTGGTATAGTCAGAACGATATAGCTTACAAAGACTGGGGATAATAGAATGGCCATTCTGACTATTTAGCCTTAATCAGCCAGCCATACACAACCTCAGGCGCTGCGGCGCCCGAGGGTCGAACTCGCGACCTGTTTGGCAGAAGTTCAACGCGCTACCCACTGCGGCACGAGATCGTTGTCTTGTTAGTTTCAATTGGCAATATAAGCAATGGAATTTGGGCACTCACGGATCGGTTTAAGGACTCACTAGTCCCGCTGTGCCTTGGGAATTCCTCTACAGCCCGGCCAGCAGCCGCAGAGTGGCTTGTGTTATAGGCAGAAAGCTGTTAACCACAAATTATCAGGGACTAGAATTGCCATTTCTGGCTTATTTGCCGTCATCAGCCTGCCATACCCAGCCTTAGGCTCAACGGCCACGAAGATTGAACTCGCGACCTGTTGGGCTGACGTCCAACGCTCTACCCACTGGGTCATGAGCTCGTTGTCTTGTCAGTTTCGACCGGGAATATGAGCATTACTAGTTGTGCGCTCACGGATCGGTTAGAGGAATCACTCGTCCCGCTGTCCCTTGGGGCTTCCTCTACATCAACGCCGGCAGCCGCAGATCGTCTTGTGATAAAGGCAGTGTTATATAACTGACAAAGACAGAGGAGACTGGAATTTCCATTTCTGGCTTATTAGCTATCATCAGCCAGCCATACCCCGCCCCAGGCTCAACTGCACCCCTGGCTCGAACTCACAACTTGTTGGGCAGAATTCCAACGCAATAAATGCTGTGCCAATAGCTCCTTGTATTGCTGGTTTCGATCGGAAATATAAACAATAGTAAATGGGTGCTCACCGATCTTTTACAGGACTCCATCGTCCCGCTATGCATTGGGGCTTCCTTTAAAGCAACGCCAGCTGCCGCAGGATGGCAAGTGATAAAGGCAGAATGATATTGCAGAAAAAAACATAGAGACTGCAATGGCCGTTTGTGGCTTATTTGCCATCATCAGACAGCCATACCCAACCCCAGGCTCAACGGCGCCTGAAGCTCGAACTCGTGACCTGTTGGCATATGTACAACTTTCTACCAACTAAGCCATGAGCTCTTTTTTTTGCCGCTTTCGATTGCGAATATAAATAATGGTAATAAGCGCTCATCGATCAGTTAAAGGATCCACATTTCCCGCTGTGGCTTGAGGCCTTATCTACAGACCCGTTTGCACACGCAGAGCAGCTAGTGATATAGGCAGAATAATATTGCCGACAAAGATAAGGGAGACTGAAATGGCCTTTTCTGGCTTATTTGGTGTCGTCATCCAGCAATACCCTGCCCCAGCCTCAACGGCGCCCGAAGCTCGAACTAACGACCTGTTGGCAGATGTACAACTCTCTACCCACCGGGCCACGAGCTCGTTGTCTTGCCGGTTTCGATCGCCAATATTAACAAAAGTTATATGGCACTCATCGACTAGTTAAAGGACTCACTCGTCCCGCGGTGCCTTGGGGCTTCCTCTACAGCCCCACCAGAAGCCGCAGTGTGGCAAGTGATATAGGCAGAATAGGATTACCGACTAAAACAAGGGAAACTAGAATGGCCATTTCTGGCTAATTGGCCATCATCAGCCAACCATAGCCAACCCTTGGCGCTACGGTGCCCGAGGCTTGAACTCGCGACCTGTTGGGCAGAAGTTCAAAGCTCTACCCACTGCGTCACGAGCTCGTTCTCTTGCCAGTTTTAATAGAGAATATTAGCAATGGAATTCGGGAGCTCACTGATCAGTTTAAGGACTCACTCGTCCCGCTATGCCTTGGGGATTCCTCTACACCATTTCCAGCAGCAGCAGAGCGGCTTTTGATATTGGCAGAATGTTGTTACCCACAAAGACAATGGAGACTGGAATGGCCATTTCTGGCTTATTAGCCGTCCTAAGCCAGCAATGCCCAACCCCTGGCGCTGCGGCGCCCGAGGCTTGAACTCCTGACCTGTTGGGCAGAAGTCCAACGCTCTACTCACTGCACCAAGAGCTAATTGTCTTTCCGTTTCTGATCGCGAATACAAAAAATGTTATTAGGCGCTCACTGATGAGTGTAATCACTATCGCGTACCGCTGTGCCTTAGGGCTTCCTCTAAAGACCCGCCAGCAGCCGCAGAGCTGCTAGTGATAACGGCAGAATGGTATAACAAACAAAGTCAAAGGAAACTTGAGTTGGGATTTCTAGCTTATTTGCCGCCATCAGCCAACCATTCATATGCCAAGGCGCAATGGTTCCCAAGACTCGAACTAGCGACCGGTTGGGCAGAAGTACAACACTATACCCACTGCGCAACTAGCTCGTTGTCTTGCCGGTTTAAATTGGTAAAAACAACAATGCTAGTTGGGCGTTAACAGATCAGTTACAATTCTCACTCATCCCTTTATGCCTTGAAGCTTCCTCTAGAGCCCCACAAGCAGACACAGAGCTGCAAGCGATATAGGTAGAATGATATTACCAACAAAGACATGGGAGACTTGAGTGGCCATTTCTGACTCATTTGCCGTCATTCGCCAACCATACCCAACCCCAGGTGCTGCAGCGCCCGAGTGTCGAGTCCCGAGAGGTCCAACTTTCCTCCAGCTGCGCCACGAGCTCGTTGTCTTGCCAGTTTCGATCGGGAATAGTAGCAGTGGTAGTTGGGTGCTCACCGATCGGTTAAAGGACTCACTCCTCCATCTGTGCCTTCGGGCTACCTCTACATCCTTGCTAGCTGCCGCAGAGCGGCTAGTGATATAGGCAGAATGATATTAACGACAAAAGCAAGGGACACTGAAATGGACATTTCTGGCTTATTAGCCATCATCAGCCAGCCATACCCAAACTTAAAGGTGCCGAGTTTACCGATGCTCGAACTCGCAACCTGTTGGGCCAAAGTCCATCACTTTACTATCTGCGGCACGAGCTTGTTTTCTTGCTTGTTTCGATCCGGAATATAAACATTGACAGTTGGGCACTGACCGATCGGTTACAGTTCTCACTCGTCCCTCTGTGCCTTGAGGCTTCCTCTACAGCCCAGCCAGCAGACACAGAGTAGCAAGTGATATAGGCAGAATGATGTTACCGACAAATACAAGGGAGACTTGAATGAGCATTTCTGGCTTATTAGCCGTCATCAGCCCACCATACACAACCATTAGCGCTGCAATACCCAAAGGGTCCAAATTGCAACCTGTTGGGTAGTAGTCCAACACTCATCCAGCTGCGCCACGAGCTCAATGTCTTGCCGGTTTCGATCGGGAATATTAACAATGCTAGTTGGGCGCTCACCGATCGTTTACAGGACCCACTCGTCCCGCTGTGCCTTGTTCCTTCCTCTACAGCAGCCAGCAGAGCAGCTGGTGGTATAGGCACAATGATATGTTCAACAAAGACAAGTGAGATTTGAATGTCCATTTCTGGCTTATTAGCCTTCATCAGCCATCCACAACCAACGCCAGGCGCAACGGCGCGCGAGGCTCGAACTCGCGACCTGTTGGACAGAAGTCAAAAGCCATTCCCACTGCGCCGAGAGCTCATTGTCTTGCTGGTTAGATTGCGAATATTTACAATGGTAATTGGGCACTCGCCTATCGGTTAAAGGACTCACTCCTCCAGATGTGCCTCAGGGCTTCTTCCTACCCGCCAGCAGTCACAGAGCGACTATTTATAAAGGCAGAATGAAAGCTTAAAAGCAAGAAATGGCTATCCCAGTCTCCCTTGCCTTTGTCGGTCATATCATTCTGCCTATATCGCTAGCCTCTCTGCGGCTGCTGGCGAGTCTGTAGATGAAGCCAAAAGGCACAGCGGGAAGTGAGTCCTTTAACCGATCGGTTAGTGCCCAACTAGCATTGTTAATATTCCAGATCGAAACCTGCTGCTGTGTGACTCAGCAACGAGGGGTCGGCTCCTTAATGGGTCCCCCAGCGTTCTCTATGCGGTTCCTGGTATATGGACTCCCTAGAATAATCGGGGAAATTATTTTTGAAATTATTTAGTGCAGGACCTGAAGTCAGGCGATTCGGATATGACTCTTTTGCGTCAGAACCGAAATTTTTGATGAACATTTGGGTCGAAGACAATATATATATATATATATATATATATATATATATATATATATATATATATATATATATATATATTTGAACAGATATTATACCGTACTTCAGACATAGGTACTAGCTTAAAGCCCAGACACGTGTTTCGCCGATGTTTTTGCTGCTGCGGGACACAGCAACGTGGGGTTCGGCTCCTCAGTTGGTCCCCCAGAGTTCTCTTTGCGGTTTCTGGTATATGGACTCCAGAGAATAATCAAGGAAAATATTTCTGAAATTATTAAGTGCAGGACATGGAGTCAATGATTCGGACATAACCTTTTAGGGTTAGATACGAAATTTGAATGAACATTTGGGTCGAAGACAATAAACCACCGTGGAATAACCACGTAATGCCGATTCTACAAACAATATTACTACAAGTAGTATGTATATTTTATGGCCCAGATATTATACCCTACTTCCGACATAGGTACTAGCTATCTTTTAGCTAGAATCTATGTCGGAAGTACGGAGTTCTTTTAAAATCAAGCCGATTAACTCCATGCTCTGCTGTGATGTGTTTTCCGATTAAATGCCTTATATAGTACAGTGAGAGCGCTAAATTTGGGTGTCCACCTTATAAAGTGGCGTAATCCATGCGTATTTTTAATCGGCTGGTAGACCTCCGGTCTCGAAGGATGTTTGATTAAGCGTAGAGAGTGGTTTTGCCAGTTCTTTTGTGAGCTCTTTCAAACGCTTGGCGTGGAACGTCCTCGGAACTGGTGACTAAGATTAATTTAACCCCAAAAGTTTCTTTTGGGCAATAATCTCGGTGAAAAAAATATTATCGACCAGTTAATCCATTTCTTGGGCATCGGTATGGCAATCATATCTCGTTGCCTTTGTGAAAACAGACCGAAAGAATTCCAAAATATTATCAGTTTTCGCACTGCCTTCAGTGAGGTTTATGCCCTCGGCCGTCTTCAGTTGGGCTATCGGATCCTTGTTCCGTGTATTCTGCCTGAGTTAACCGTAAGGCAGTTTCGAGATCACGGTGGGCCGGTTCAGCATGTCAAATTCTTAATCCTGGTTTGTTCTTACAATGAGTCCCTTGACCCGATTTCTCTGCATGTTATACGCATTAATACGTGCAGGAGTTCCTTCCGTACGTGATTTTTTTTCACAATCTCCGCTTTTTGTTTACTTCAATTTTTTAGGCTTGCGTTAGCCATTGCGGTCAGTTGGGTAATATTTTTCTCAAAATCGGACAGTGATTTTCCCTGAGCCTCTGCAGTATGTCTAGGAACGTTTCCCAGTCCCCGGTTATGTTTCTAAAGAACAAAGGTTCCCATTGAGTGCGCATGAGTTCGGCCCTCTATCAACCGATATTTCCTTGCCATATTTTCCTCCTTACTGTTGTGGGTCTGTCTGGTATAGAGAAAAGTGGGTACTACCATAGCAGTTCAACCCTGTAGCAATCTTTTCAAGCTCTACTAGGATGTGAAAAATGGCTTCGGGGTCTCTTCTCGGTGGACGGTGGACGGTCAGGACATCTAGACTTGATAAACCTGGCACTTTAATGGAAAGCCATATCACCTCAGACGAAGACGCCAGTTTATAAATTTTGTCTAAAACTGTCAGTTTACTTTTCACTTATGTGAGAACTCCTTCTCCTTGACACTCTTCTGTTTTTTCGTAAAATTTTGTAGGCAGCCATATTTAACTCCCGTTCGTCCACATGTTGGGACAACAAAGTGTCTGTTAGGGAAATTATATCATGAGATAGATCGCAGACATGACTCTTTAGCTCCTCGAGCTTCGAGCGCATACTCTGTGCATTGGTGTACATGAATTTTGGTTTTCGGTTGCCCAGGAAGTGCTAACGGTCGGGCGCAAGCCCCCTTTACTGGGTCAACTGCGTGGACACCCGGAACGGGCCTCTCTTGGGGGAGAACAATGGAGGATGGATCACTTGGTAGTTGTAAATAACCAAATTTGTTTCCCCTTCGCTGAGCCTCCATTTCAGTTCTATGACAAGTGAGTGGTGTTTTGTCCACTCCACATGTTAGAAGTCCTGTTGAAAAAACTCCAGGGTTTGCGTTTTTTAACTTAAAACGCCTAAACTGAATGAGAACGGCTTCCTAGCTACTGGTCAAAATAACTTTTAGAGGCCTAGGACGTGTTGATTAAGATTGGCTTCCAGGCCGTTTTCCAAGGTGCAAGGTTTTTTCCAGTTCAATTGAGGTATTGGGTTCCAGAAAACTGTTCAAAAAATTTATTAAATTGGTTCATGTCTTTGGAATATCGCTCTACCGTAGTTGTAGCTGTTAAATTCAGGTAGTCCTTTTATTATGAAACCTTTTTTTTCTGTCTGTGGCATTTTTGTACCTACGAAGCAGTCTTCCAATATCTGGTGGGAACGTTTCACGTCACGCACTGTTGATGATGGTTTGGATGCTGATTGGCTATATGTTGGCTTTGATCCAGTTTTTGGTTTTTGGTGAAGTTCATGGTTTTGACGATTTGGAATCGCAGGTGGTAGTTCCGGTTGGGGAATCAATACCACTGCTTGTGCTTAATGTTTGTAACTCAGTTTTTCCTGTTGTGGGCAAGGCAATGGTGGAAGCCCCTAGCTCGAGTTTTTTTGATGCATCTCTCGAAGTCGGTTGTCTATTAACCTTTTACTTCTTGGTGTCAGATTTTCATTTTGGAAGACGTTTAGTTTAGGCGGGCTATTTTGACCTTGGGCCATTGTTACTTGTTAATCGGTGGTTGGTAGCAGCTGCTGAAGTTGTTGGGATGCCCTATGGTCGAATATCCATAGTTTGTCTAGTGAGTTGCGCAGTGGACTACTGCGTGACATCTACTGCGCATAATTGAGAACTTTTAACGCAGATTTTGTTTGCCGAACCTTTTCTCATCAGCCAAGCTGGTTTAGATTCATGGACAGTTTCTGACAGCCACCACACATGGCAGTGCCGTCAATAGCGTAAATGTGAATTTGAGAGAGTGTACACCTCCGTGATGAGGTGGTCGAGCGGTGAGCAACTGTGGCCGTAAATCTGGTGGTCGTCGGTTCGATCCCGGCTTGCGGTATGAATTTTTGGATTCTTGTGGTCTACGAATAAACGAGTGACTACTTGTCAGTTACACTACCGACCGTTTTTCACAAGCAGTATATAAATTAAAAAGGGGTCCCAAAGTCAGGTGTCAATAATTCCAAAGGAGTGAGTGGAAAATTAGCTTTAGATCTCCACCAACTGAATGCACTTTGCTCTCTGGACAGTTACCGCATTCTCAAGTCATCTAATAGGGGAAGGCTACGTCAGCACCTGATTCGAATCCTTGACCAAGACCTTTCAAAAATCATCTTAAAAACCAAAGCAAGGCACAGCTCCTGTTCAAGAGCAAGTCAAACCTACGGAGTCTGCGTTCACATTTTTCAGCAGAATACGCGCTGAATGAGCAAAGAAAATTAGAGAATTAAAATAATAACTCGGAAAGACGAAGGACCAATGGTGATGCACATCACACTAATCATGGACTGAACAATTAGTTTAAAGTGAAAAAGAGCATTTTGGCCGAAGGCAGTCACTCTGACAGCCTATCTGTCCCGTCTCAGAAACCAAAGACACACCTCTTTAAAAATTTTTCATTTTAAGGGCCATATCTCTGCTTAATAATATGCTACTTCTCCAGAATTTGTTTTCGTCCACCGTCAAGATATTGTTATAGTTACAGGGACATGGATAGCACCTCTGTTGAGCCGACTCCAAACTCCCTATTCTGGGCTTCGCATACATTCGGAATGAGCGACACGAGGGCTGTGGTGGAGAAAGTTGTATCTACGTTAGGCAACAATTAACATATCTGCCGTCTGGATTATCCACAAGTTCCTGCTGTAGAAGAAAGCTGTTGGCTCTTAGTTGTTCTAAAGGATAACCATCTTTTAATTTGTTGGTTGTATGGTATCAACCAAATCAAAAGCCAGTGAGGATTAAAGATCTCTGTCTGTCACAGGCGTTTACGGCCACAGCTGACTTAAATCTGAAGTACTGCCTGATTGCAGGTGACTTTTCACTCTACCTGAAGTGCACTGGTTTCACCCTTCTGGTCTTGCAAAGTTTGAAGATTTACTTGAAACATTCGATATCGGCATTTTGGACCAGGTAGTTAATTTTTCACCCGAAGATCAAGCATACATGATCTTATTTTCTGTAGAGGATCTCAGCCGTTCTCAGTGTCACCTTAGGACCCACTTGGGAGTTCTGACCATGGCATACATTTTTTTACACTAGAACAAAAGACTGACAAAAACGTTTCCATTAAATATATTTTTTTCCGGGATTTCCGATCAGCAAATATGGGGGAATTACTGACACATCGTAAGTCCCATGATTGGTCTGACTTATTCCTTTGTTTTAAATTGAATCGTTTGAACTGGAAACACTGTACCAAATTCTAGGTGCACGCATTTCTCGTTTTGTTCCCCGTTTACAAAATTTCAAGGATGATTTCTGACCTCCCTTTATCTCTTTCCGCCATAAACTGCGTACACCCTCACATCGTTTTTCATCTAAAAATGACCCTACCGTCCAAACCTTTGACCCAACAAATCTTTTGCAGGCTTAAAGAGGCTGTCGGAAGAAAAACGACTAGCTATGAGGTTAAAATTTAACACAAAACCTTTCGTTTAATGTTGCAAAACTCTTTTGCAAAAAGGTAACAGCGCAGGGAGGCAGCAGCTCATTCTATGAGCCAATTCAGAAAACCCCATACCTGACGCTTAGTTAACGGCCGATGGCTTCAATAAATTCCTGTCCAGAACGTAACGCAAATATTCGGTTACTCCCTTGTCCGATTATCCGCTACGATCCTGCAGCCAGGAAGATCTTTTAGAGACCTAGATCAAAGAAAACATGATGCGTCACCTAACACAGATGGCTTAATTTATCGTAACAAACGAGTCTCTCTGCAATAATACTATCATCAGCCAACGATTCGCTATACTTTATGGGTACAGTGGCAAAACCAATAAGTTGGTAAGGAGTCAATGTGTACTACCATATAAATAAATAAATTAGTTAACTCGATTGAGAACTAACTGGGTGCCGTCAAAATGGGATCCGGCTACATAACCTAAGTCATAATCCTTTTGAACTATGGGGCAGCTGTGCGGGAGACTTGGTACATAGTTTTTCTGTATCGTGTGTCCCATCGGACTGTGCCCTCTTCTATTATGAATTTCTCCAACTCGCCACTTTAACTTATTATCCGAGGGAATCCTTTCACAATATGTGTGCCCCTAGGGAAATTGTATGAAAAGAAATATTTTTCTCATAAAACCATGGAATTACCTTCTCGAGGCGAGTGATGAACGCCTCTGATCGCAGTTAGTTTGAAAAATGTTCAGAGGGTTTTTACTTGGAGACTATTTTTCTCTTCCTGGATGCAGTATCTCTTATTCGGATAGATAATACATAAATTAATAAATTTTATATTTAAGGCCACAGAGCACCATAATTTTAAACTTAGTATCACGGTATAGATAAATACAAAGTGGATAATTGCTGCACTATGTGAGCATCCATATGAACAGCATAAATGAGTAGTATGGTAGGCATATCCGATTCAGAACGATTTGCCATTTTTAAGACCTTAACCAACAACCTTTGAAATAAATGGTGAATTATA